>JAZHYW010009907.1:0-51517 GCA_037355805.1 Ixodes ricinus | reverse complement strand
TCAAACTGACATTAAAGGAAGGCCTGTCTAGAGAGGTCTTTGCTAAAAATCTGTCTAGAAGAGGTACCTTCTCCATACTCGTGGCAAGAGGCAAATTTTGTTCACGCTGACTTTCCTCAAATTTGACTTCCAGTTGCTACCTATGGTTCCGGGTGGTGCTTGGTGTCTTGGAAAGTGAGAACACAGTCACCTAAGTTTTTCGACTCTGTCTAAAACGAATCAAATATCGTGGTAAAACATTTGCCGAAAAGCGACCTACGGCTACTACGCCGAATTCCCAAAACAGCACCAAAGAATAGAAAAACGCACGAGAGCTGCTTGATTACGTCGTTCACACCGTTCAAACTTTCTTTCTTGCAAGGAAAAGTAACCGGACCCTTGTGGTGATGGCTGCGGTCACTATTGATTGGGCTAGAATTAACGGTACACAGGATGCTATGGTTTAAAACTAGACAGTATTTTGAGTGGGGATTTTGTTTGTGCCTTTTACTGCAAACGGGCTGTGTGTTGCTTTGTTCCCAGTCTTCAGAAATGGTACTGGAATTATTTTTCATTGTCGAAAGGGTGCCAGACATTTTCAATATATTGACGGTATACTCCGTTTTATCAGAAGCAATGCAAATGATTCCCGTGTTGAAAAATAGATCAAACTGGTCGGAAGTACCAGCTTGAAGAAGAGTTGATGAGCAGAATGACATGCCTGCACGAGATGGGGACCTGCGCTCGTGTACGGCGAGCGTAGAACTCCTCTGTTTTTTACCATTTTTATCGCATCGAATGCAAATAGGGAATTAAAGCTCTTCAGTTTTGTGAAGCTGCCGCTGTTCCTGGGTCTTCATATCAACAATTTGGTGCCGAAACACCCGCATTACTACTGGACCTTCGTGAAAGCCTGGAGTAAGCAGTGCTTTGAGATATGTTACCGGATATGTTTTAGTACAGGCATTTGACTGATTGGTTAGCTTTCTCTAGTGTAGTACGTCGAATGGGCAGGTTTCCATTTTGGAAATCGAAAGGAAGGAAGTGCCGAAAGAGTCGTGGTGAACGGTGACAAGTCGATTCATAAGCTGACTGGGATAGACAGAAAACCGAAACGCAGGAATCGACATATATATAATCACGGAAATAGCACATGGACATTTATTACAAACATATAAAATAATTGCAATCTAAACTACCCGTGAAAAACATAGCTTCCTTGCTATGTTCGCCCCAGGTAGCGTAGATGTGAATATCTACCCAGGCTGTAGTAGTCTGTGCACATTTATTTATTAAACGTTGTACACTGTTATGTAAGAACAACAAATTATATTTAAAATAAACCTGTATCGTTAAATTTAAGTCCTTCTTTCAGAGGCACCGGGCTGAATCCTTCCATATCGCAGTGACATAGTCCTCATGACAGCACAGTGCTAAACAAAAAGTATTTGTAAATAATCGTCCAGTGCTGTCCAAAAACAAGAAAAACGAAGACCGTATAAAATTTTGAATTGAATGGAATTGCCGTAGATATTACCGAAAAGAAACTGAAAAACTTCTAGGGCAAAGATACGTACCAAGATAAATATAAATTTCTTCAAAAATAATAAAAAAAATTACGCCCAATAAAAAAAAAAAGCCGATAACCCAGAATTTTATTGCGATGGTTGACACCCTACCATTTCTGGTTTCACATTTCAGTGACGAAAGCCGTTACGCAAAAGCTTTGCGTCTGCGTTCAGCTGTAACATGTCTCGTCACACTTTAAAAGGGATAGTTGCCTAACCTTGCATAAAAACTGGTGTCCATCTTGTGCGCTTTCCTCCGGAAAAATCCCAACATAAAATACAGCGGTAAAGTTAGTTAAATACCTTTCATGCGTCGCTCTTTTCTATATAACGTTGTCTCCGCTCCAAACTTTGCTCCTGTGGCTTTGAGGATAAACCCGCCAGCCACATCATGTTATTAATAAAATTAGGCGACTCTTCACTTTGAGCACGAGGTAAAGAGGCGAGTACTGGGTTTTCAACTTCCATGCCGAACGCGCGCGCTAATTTGTTTCGTCTTCTATATAACTCGGTGCCTTTTTTTGGGCCGTTCACGAGGAATCTCCATCACGGCGCAATTCTTTCATCTTCTGCGTTCCTGTAGAGTTTAATAGTTTAAAATGTCAGCTTCTATAATTCGCTTCTGCGGCAGACACGGTGATTGGTGCTACAATCGGAACTATCTCGGAGCTGAATCACTTTCTTTTTGCCTGTGCAACAAAAACTTTACCGGAAACAGAGCGGCATAAAGTTAACTACGAACAGAACAGCTGTCTCTTATCATTTTTCAAGAAACTGTCAAATCTTGTCAGAGAGCTTTCAGATTTCTTGCCTGTAATCCATACTTTATTGTTGCAATTGTAGGAGCAGTAAATGTTTTAGTCAAATAAATGTTCCAAAACACCATTGTCACTCCGCCTTACCCCCAACGATAGGTGTCTACGTATAGTGCTCCACTGGCTTTGCACATACAACCCACCATATATTTTTTGTTTGCTATGTTTTGCTGCAGACACAGGTTCAGATGCAAAGTTGAATGAGGGTTCAGCTTGTATAAACAATTTTCTTATGGAATATGAAAATGTCGTATGTTGAGAATGCTTAGGGAGGATGTTTGCAAGATGTTTCCGAGCACCGGCAACTGAGTCTGTATTTAAGCTCCCTCCGTCCACATGAATACCGTCGCCCGAAATTTCATGGCTTGCCTTATTAAGTCTGTTGAACCAGCTTCTCGGAGTAGTTGAAGTGCTGAATTCTTGCATGAAATCGCGCAAATTAGGAATATTAAAATATAGTCAATTAGAAAGGTACTGGTGTTTTACTTTTGATACTGAATTGCATAAGAACGGTTACAGCGAAAGTTAAAAAAGCAAGAACTTTTAGACGAAGAGCTCAAATATAAAAATAGCTTTATAAAACTATGTTTAAAAAATAACCAAAATTATAAAGCTTGCCCAATGTGGTGCCAAACTGTTTCTTCTCGTCTTGGAGCACCTTGTCCCTCACAGGATCGCCCATAGAAGGCATATGCAAGAACAAGATGTCTACGACTTCCTCTTGTTGTTCGAAATTCAGTGCTCGTTGTCGGCAAAGGCTTGAACAGGTTGTTGACTGGCACATCCACTTCTCGGAGCCTTTCATAATTGCATGACTGTTCGCGAGATCAATAGCAATGTTTTTTTTTTTGGCTCCATTCTTTCTGACCACCAGACGCGGAAGTTGTCACACGTTTTGATTTCGCAAATTATTTCTTTAGTTGAGCAGAAAGTTCCGTTTGTTTAAGTTTGACACATGCTATGATCTGACTGCTTCCACTTCTCACATGAGATAGTTCATTCCTATCACCTTGCCTTGCTCCTATCGCCTTGCCTCTCCTCTCACTTTGCCTCTCAGCTTCGCCAAGCGTGCTCGACTTTGATTCTTCTGTGCAATTCGACTGTAGCACCTCTCTCGCCCTTGCGGATTTCAACGCCATCCGTCTTCAGGCTGGCCATTGTAGGACACCGCCACTCTCTCCACAACACCTCTCAGGAACACTACACTCCAGAGTGCGGGTTTCCATTCCAACGGGGACAGAGTTGCATACCGAAATATCGGTCCCCCAAAATTTCGTACATAATGCGGGGTGTTCATATAAACGGGGCATGACTGTAGAGAAAACACTCCAATGGAATGCAAAGGTTCCTAGAAGATTTGCACCTATGTGCCTAGACTTAAGTTTGAATTCAACTTCTTCATAGGAGTAACGTGTATTATGTGGCGGGTTTGCGTTATATGGTGCGACGAAATACAGAAACAGTCGAGCGTTTGAAACGCTCGAAGCGTCTCTGCCTTTCCATTATCTATTTTCGCCGCCACGCGACAAACAAACACCTGGGAATCCGTAATGCTAAACTTTCGCCGTCTCGCAAAGAAATTTCAAGCGAGCGCTTTGAACACTCGTGCTGTGCCAGCGTTCGGCTGGGACTCTTTTCTTAAGTATCGGAGCTTAAATGTCCGCCGAACGCTGATTGAGCGCACGTGTTCAAACTGTGCCTCGTGTTCGTCTTGTTTAGGTAACACCAAAAGTTTAGCACTTCAGCTTTACTATCTAGAAGAAATTGCGACAACGTACGCATGGCCAGGTGCCATAGGCCGATTTAGGGAGAGGGGGGGGGGGCTGACAGCTTTACCCTAAGGCCGTCGAGTGTACCCTATTTCTTAATAAAATATCGACTTACACGAGCTTTTGCATGAAGAAAATTTAGTTTTTGGTGACATAACAAACATTAAGTCAACAAAATAGACCAGGGCCTCTAAACTCGTCGAACACAAAGTTGGTGCCGAAGTTGACGGAGCGCATTGTTTGGCCTATCACGACGATGACTTTGCGCTTTTTTCGCCGACGTCCAATTGGCGCGCTCCGCAAACTTCCGGCTCCAACTTTGTGCTTGACGAGTTTAGGGCCCCTGGGCAAAGTTTCGTTCGTAACGCAATCTCCCTGCAGATCCCCCTCCCCCAGCCACCATGCACCACCTGCCCCCAATCCTGACCCATAAATACGAACCTTCCAGTTCCAACGAAGCTCCTCATTAGACAACATTAGCAGGAGCAGCAAAAGGTGAAGGCCATTGAATTACAAAGGATTCCTATGATTTCACTTGCACCCTTTTCCAAATGGGAGACTCTAGAGTCTCCGTCAGCAGCAGCCTTATGCCCCTGTCAGCGGACTGCCTACAAATGGGTGACTCTAGAGTTTCCAGTCAGCAGTGGCCTTATGTCCCTGTCAGCGGACTGCCTACTTATTCGCAATTCACACGGCCTTTATTGAGGTAGCTTTAACACAGGTCTCTTTGCGACCTTCATTTTGTATTTGGCGATGCATTTCGTATCTCACCAGGTTAAAGTGGACACACTAATTGAGAGAACGAACAACGGCATGTTTGTGAAATGCGATGCTTGTTTTAAATTTTGGCAGAGAAATGCTATGCCTGAATTTGTTGGCGATGAAGCAGTATGAAACGCTGGTCTGCTTTCTATAGATCTGGCTAAGGGTGAGACTCTGTTGGATGTCGGCAGTGGCCCGATCCTCCTGGCCGCGCTCTTGGCCTCCAGTCGATTCAAACACATCGTGCTGAGCGACCTAGTGGAAGGCAACAGGCTTGAACTCAACAAGTGGCTCGACAAGAGTGAAGATGCCATTGACTGGACCCACCGTGCTGAGCAAATTGCTGCCTTGGAAGGCTACAGGTATGTAGGATTCTACAAATAATTGCCACAGTAGTGTATCTTAATCATCCCCCTGTTTATTCAACTCCTTCCCATGTTATCGTCGCTTTCGATTATCGCAAAAGTTCCTCAATCCCCCAAATTTGAGTACTTAGCCCCCTGGGAAAATACTAAAAACCATTACATAATGACGAGATTTCCATCGTCTAGTTAGAGCTCGGCTCTCATATGAAAGTAAACAGGTTCGCACCGGTGGCAGTTCAGCCATACTGGTCACTCGTATGTCAAACAGGTCACCCGTTAAGTCAAATGGGTCACTTGTTTGGGCAAATGGCTCACACGTTTGAGCAAGTGGGGCGCCCATTTGTTAAGACGGGTGACCATTTTGCACAAGCGGGTTACTGGTGACCGTCACACTGCACCGGTTTAATCGAACGGCTTCCCCGTTACGCGGTGAGCCCGTTTAACACTGAAGTACAGAGCGGCGGCACGTGCATGACTGTTTGACCCGGCAGCAGTCTCGAGAGAGCTGTTTTGAATGTCAGTGAAATGTCATCGGTGTAGGCTTAGCAACGACGCAGCAATCGCGAAGCAAGAGCCGACTGCGCCGTGATTTGGCTGACCGCGCTCGCTCTGCTGAATTGTGAGTGTGGGACTCTCGAGCACTGTTAGCTTGCTGAAGATGCAAGACGCTGCTTTGTCGTCACAAATCCCGTGCCTTTCGAACGCCTGCGAAGCCGTTCCAGCGACCGGCGTACCCTACGCAGAGCCTTTCAACAAGCGTTCGCGCAGCATCACAACCTTCCATCTGATAGCTCAGACGGTTCATCATCGCGGGGATTCATGTTCGCGGCTGTTCATAAATTACTCGCACTAAAGTCGCGACGACGAACTGCAGGCGCTCGCAGACTGCCAATAGGAGCCAGAGGATTGCGAAGCTGCGCGGGAGGACCGCCGGTCACTCGAACGGCCGGAAACCCTCGGGATATAGAATGATGAGGCTAGATCACTGGCATGTTTTTAAATGAAATAACAAAGTTGACGAAAGTAAAACGACCAGAATGAACAATTCAAATGTATCTGTACTTATTTCTGTATCCGACTTTTTAAAAAATTCTCCGAGGTCAATTTACACGCTGAATATGGAAAATAAAAATACAATATCACAAGACGGATGCAAATATTACGCTGCCGTACCATAAAGTCGTGAAGAAGTTTTAATGCGAAAGCATTAACCGTCCCATGGAACGAAGCCGACGTTGTCTATAGCAGCAAAAAACGGCTCCTAAATTCCGTCTGTTGCGGCGAAAAACGGCACCTTAATTCCCATTAGCTGAGCGAAACGGAACCTAAAGTCCCATTGGCGAAAATCACAGCAACGCAGATGCTTCGTCACGGAAGCCGTCGGGTCACTGAATGTCTAAGTGGACGCGCCTCAGAAATAAAACACAAAGAAAAGCACAGCAACGAAGACGAATCGTCACGGAAGCCGTGGAGCCGGCACGGACGCCGCCCTTTCGCAGACTGGGAGCCTGATGTCACCTAAGAAGCGCCATGTGAAAAAGAAAGACGTCGCTCCCTGCTTGTAGGAATGCGCCGCGGGGAGGAATGCGATAGCATTCTTACACCGAAACAGTTTTAAGTGCCTTTTTTTCTTGCCTCAGAACTAAAATCAAAATAAGAAGTAAAAGGCTTTGCAAAGGTTATGCCAATAAAAAAAACCTTTTCAGTGTCGCTGCAGTTTTCTATTCGTTACGCAAAAAACTAGTGCAAAGCCATAATAAACAACATCTGTGAAAATTGAAGATGACTACAGTATCACAAAAATGAAATAAATTGAACGATAAGAATGCTTGGCCAAAGTCAAGCTACAAAGCACCTAATTTTCAATGTCACTACACTTCTAGCGTGCGTCTCATTTTTTTCTTAAGTGCTTCATAACCAGTTAAACAGTTTATGATATTATGAGAGGACCTCAAAGGCATCAGCATATAGTACGACAATTTTATACTCCGCTCACCGCTAAGCTTACGGTGTGGCAGAAGCTATGCGCTCTTAGATCCCGCCAGCCGTCAGTCATAAAAGTAGTGACAATGCTGAATGCACATACTCATGTTTATGACAGCAGGGTCAGGTAATGAAAGAATGAGACTTGTACAAATCTCTGCAATGCGAAATTAGCGGGCAGCTCTTGAGGAGGAGGAGGGGAGGGTATGCCCCTCCTCCTCCTCTTCGTCCCAAATCTATTCTTCCAGTATTTTCAAAAGGGTTAGAAAAATGTATTCCCTCCCGCATTATTAATTTCTGTGATAAGCACTCGCTCATTACTGACTGTGAATTTGGATTCCAATAAATAGATCAACAGAAACAGCCTTATTAGTTCAAATAGAACATATACTTAGAAATTTGCAAGAAAACATTTTAGCGCTTGGGCTGCTTCTAGATTTTAGCAAGGCATTTGATTGCATAAATCATTTAATTCTGCTAGATAAGTTATTTATCTTATCTTTTGTGGCACTCGCGACCTTCCACTCACACTAATTAAGTCATACTCACAGTGTCGCTCAGAATTTGTGAAAATTAAAAATTATGTATTAACACCTTTAAATATGTTATCAGGAGTTCGCAAAGCAAGTACCCTCGGACCACTTTTTTTAATATATATAAATGACATAATCAAACTCGATGCAAGTTGCAAATATATATTCTATGCGAAAGACACAAGTGTTTTTTTTTCTAGATTTTTCCGAAGAGAATCTTATAAATAAAGCTAATGCCTTTCGCATGAAGTTAAAAAAACATGTGCTGAAGTAAATTGTTTAAGTATTAATGTGCGAAAAACAAAATCTATAATATTCCGCCCACGTGGTTCAAGTGATAAATTATACAATCCTTTCAATTTTGGGAATTTGTACTTTGAATTTGTAAATAGTGTTAAAAGACTGAGAGTAATTATTTGTGATAGTATGCTCTGGACTAACCACGTGAGAAAACTCTGCTCTAAACTAGGGAAATCTGTAGGAATTATGAACATACAAAGACATGTTCTACCGAAAAGCGTAAAAAAGATTTGATAAAATACAATATTTTATTCCCATTTGTATTACTGCAATTTCGTTCAGAAAATATGTCTCATTTACATTTTAATAGGATACATTTATCACAAAAAATGCTATACAATAATAGCAGAGGCTTCCTACTTTTATCACATATAATCTTTGTTTCAAATATACAAAATCCTGGACGGACAGCAAATTTTTAACTATCGTTTAACAATAGCTTATAAAAATGCGATATATGGGCGTTTTAGTACAATTCTGCAGGTATCTTAATTAAAATAGGAAAATTATTCTCCGTCTAGATTTCACCAGCCTTGGCGAACTCCGAAATGCAGGACAAATTATGGAAAACAAACAATGCATTATGCTTTACCTTTTTTGTTGAATGAATATTGTGATCGAAATATAGATGTAGGGAAAATGTCAAACAGCAGTATACTCAATTTGTATTTTAATATTTAGGAATGTATTCCTTACGTGCGTAATATATTTGTATTGTTTATTTTTGAACTTATTTTATTTGTGTACCTTTGTACTCCGTCGTAGCTGCTGAGTGGGGGTCCGGAGCTCGGCAAGCTGCATTTCTTCAGCTTTTTCTCCGGCCTCCCATTCTCCACATGTACCTGTTTTGAGAATAAAGTCTGTATATTGTATATGCCTTGATTATTGCTTAGGTGCCATCATAATAATGGATATTTGTATATAAGGACGCAGCATATATGGTGACCAGGTCGTCTTACTCTTTCCGCCACAGAACAATCCTTGTGTTCCAGAGGCCTCAGCCTCTGCTCCCCTTCAGGAGAATACAATGAGTTCCAAATATATAGGGATGTCGATAAATTCACCAGAGACCTGATGCTAAGAGAGTATTTTTACGATCATCCGCAAGAAACCAGAGCGCATTCGTATTCTGTTAAATCATGGACCCCAAAAGAGCATTGCGACAGGTACCTCGATTCGCACATAAAATAGGTACGGCGTGACGTAATCAGAAGCTATAAACAACGAAACTGCCTACGTCACAATTTCCCTCCTGCTGAACGCATCACAATGAGTGAACTCAGTTTAAGAGATGATATTATTATTAAACCTGCCGATAAAGGAGGAGTCATAGACTATGAATAAGCAAGACTACCTAGGTAAGGGCTTTCAACAACTAGTTAACGAAGAGTTTGTCGAAGAAATTAAAGAAAATCCGACAAAAAAAGATTCACTAAACTAATAACGGAAAACTTAGACCTCACGCTTGATAATGGATACATCTCGGAGAAGATGCATAAGGCAATGAAGCCGGCCTATCCAAAAGTTGGCCGCTATTTTACACTACCCAAAATTCACAAAGAAAAAAACCCAGGACGAGGAATAGTGTTCGGAATAGACACGTTGGAAAATATAATTTCCAGCTTCGTAAATTTTTAACAGAACTTGTAACTTTCACTGACGCAATCCTGGTCACCATGGAAGTTGCGTCCTTATTTAAAATACCCCACACGAAGATGACATCGAAGCAATAATCAAGGCGTAAAGCAATTATTCTTCCACAATTTGTGTGAACAACGACGTCCTCGCAACACTTACCAGGTTAGTTTTAGAACTTAACAACTTCAAATTTGAAGGAAGGAACTTTTTAAAGGCTCGGGGAACTGCAATGGACACAAAGATGGCCCCTAATTATGCAAACCTTCTTATGGCCTATCTAGAGTCTCGTTTCTTGTCTAGCCGCTCAATGGAACTTTTGTTTTATAAGCGCTACAATAATGATATCTTTATCGTTTGAGCACACGGAGAGTCTGCACTTCTAGACTTCATTGAGGACTTCAACGGTCTCCACCCCAGTATTATGTTTTCGCATAGTTATTCTAAAACGAGCATAGATTATCTTGACGTAACAGTAGAGATCAGAAAGAACGCCCTTTCAACAAAACATTTCAGGAAGCCGACGGAGCGTCAGCAGTACCTGCCCTTCAAAAACTCCCACCCTAAACACTGTAAAACATGTATTCCTTTTTCTCAAGCGCATGGGTTCCGGAGGATATACTTTAATTTAGATTAATTCGAACGCAACGGAAGCAATCTGGAACGGTTGCTATCTATGCAGAATTATCCACCAACCCTTGTCGACAAGGCCATGGAAAGATCACGATCCATTGACCGAGGACCAATTATTAATCAACCCCAACCCAAAGTGTCACAAACCAGCACGCAAACCTGGTGGTTTCATATTCAACCCGCCTTCCACATCTATCCTCTGGAAACATCACAGTATTTTGTAGCAAAGTCATACACTACCCACTCTTTTTCCGGTGTCACCACGCGTGGTATATTGACGAGGTAGAAATTTTACGGACATATCGGTGCACTCAAAACACAGGACTTCAGACGTTTCTGGTTGTAGACCTTGCTAAACGCCGAGGAGTGAAATTTGTAAATATGTAGAAACTACCAATCTTGTAACTAGTGCGAACTTTGACTTTTCTTTGAGAATTTCTGTAAATCTCAACTATAGCACCGGTAACGGTATTTATCTTTACGCTTTTAACTATGTAACATGGATTATATAGGAGAAAACATTACTTTTTTCGGTTGCGGAATAATAATCTTAAGTCTCATGTCAAGGCGATACCCACACTCCTATGGGAAGCGTGCGACAAGACAGTGGCGTCGCGTTGCGGCTCCCAGCAGAGTCGTTTGGCGGGAACATCAGTTGGATCGGCGCGCCCACTTAGGTGTCGCACGCTCTCTATTATCACTCCGCAGCCAATCAGATTGCGGCGTTATTGTCGCACGCTTTTCGTTATCGCTCCGCAGCCAATCAGATTGCGGTGTTACTGATTGTGAAGTCCGAAGAAGGAATCAGGCAGAGCATGAACATAATATGCCCTGCCGTTCTCACTGAACAAAGAACTGCAGGGCTTATTATATTCATACGCTGCCCGATTGCTTCTTCGGCCTTCATAATGAGTAACGCCGCAATCTGATTGGCTGCGAAGTGAAAATGAGAAGCGTGCGATAAGACAGTGGCGCCGTGGTGTGGTTTCCAACAGAGTCGTTTGGCGGGAACATCAGTTGGATCGACGCGCCCCCTTTAGGTGCCGCTCGCTCCCTATACTCAAGACATATGAATCTTAGGGAACACAGCATTGACAAAATACACATCATCCTTCTAGAATCCCGGTTTAGCTCTGATCACAATAGGGAATTGAGGAGGCTTTCTTCATTCAAAAGTTCAATTCGGTTGCTTGTGGTATCAACGCAAGTCAAGGCGTACTCACTTTGGTGACACGGTCTGCATAGGGCCGAGGCAACACAATTGTTTTGGTTTTGCACGGACAGTGCTAGCGGGGCACGTCTACAATGTTGTTGCGCCCAAGGCCGCTGCCATCGTGGAACTCATTCCACACACCTCGTGAACATTCTCGTGAGCGTGCGTCCCGTGGCAATTTTCATCCGCTTCGTGAAATTTCTTCGCATGTAAGCTAAATTAAGATATGGCATAAATACTTAATAAAGAACAGCCACAGCACGCTTGCACTGCCTACATCTTCTCTCTCGAAGTGGAGTGAAATCCCGAACACACCCTCATTGCTCTTTTTTTGTGTGTTCCGGTTGCTCGGTTGTGATTGTGCTTATGGTCTGTGACAAGGACTGTGCCAAAAACTGTGAAGGAATTTATTTAGTTATAATGTTTTTATGTACTATTGTTGATAATTACTATTTTCAATGGTTTAACGATCATTTTGTTGCTCCTGTTCCGAATATTTATAGTATTCTTCATAGCCACTCTTCCTCTTCCTCACGAACGTCAACAGGAAAAAAATGACATTTTACACACCTTCCCACCGTGAAGAAAAGCGGTCGCCGCTTGAAACATCGGTGAATTAAAAGCCCTTCCTGGAACTTCTGAACTTCCGTTTCACGTCCAACTGGCCACGTTCAACATGGTGTAAAAAAGTGCAAATGATTAGGAAGAGAAGCGAGGGGAAAGGACAGGGCGCTTACTTACAACTGATGTGTATTAAAGGAATTAGAGAAGGACAAAAAGGTATGTGAGGGAATCGTGGGTGATAAAGAAGAGCCATAAAAAAGTACAAGAATATAAGAAAATAATTATCTATCAGATCCTATCACTAGTGAATTTAAGGCATTTACAACATATAGGGTGTCCCAAGTCACCAGGCTGTATCTAAAATGGACCGTAATATCGCCGCCTGCATGAAGGAATCTAAACTCTTCTTCGAAGATGTATTTCGTAGGTCGGTTTTTCTTGCAAAAGTTCAAAGTGTAGCTTCCGTTCTTTAAGAAATAGGGCAAAGAAAGTTGCCCTGGTCAACGGAGGACGGCGGACGCAGACGATCGAGTCGAGTTGCCGGGCGCGTTTGGCGCGCGTATTGATAGATGGCGTCGGGAGCAGCGTCCGAAGGTGCAGCCGACCAACGAAAGAAAGCAGACGACTCGCCGACAAAATCCGTTGGCAGCAAAAACGCCTTCTTTATGCAAACGCGTTTTTTTACTTTAAGTTTTGCTTTATATCCGCATTAACTTTTGAACCGAAGGTACTTAAAAAATAAATTATGTTCATTTTAATAAACCACGGTGTTTGCGAGCTGTCTCGATAAGAAGGTAGCGCCATCTATCAATACGAGCGCCAAACGCTCCCCACCGGTAGACATCGTCGTCTGCGTCGCAGCCCGCCGTTTACCCTGGCAAGTTCCTAGTCCCTATTTTTTACAGAAAGGGAGCTACGCTTTCTAATTTTACAAGAGAAAATAAAAAATAAAAACGTGCAATCCACTGTAAGGCAGAATTATAGCGCAGCTCTTAAGGAGGAAGAGGGAAGGTTACGAGAGGAGGGTATCCCCTCCTCGTCCATACCATCTCCTACTCCCCTCCTCCTCCTCCCTCCTACATCCTCTCGTTTTCCTCCTCCCCTCTTTATCTTCCCCCTTCTCCATCTCCTCCCCTCCTCCTCTCCTCCTACCTTTCTCCTTCCCCTCCTCCTTCCGCTCCCTCCATCCCCCCTGCCTCCCTCGTCCCTTGTGACGTCACTTGCGACACTAGTAACCCTCGTGACGTCACTTGTGACCCACGTGACATCACTCGTGACCTTCGCCAAGACCTTCACGAGTGACCTTCATGACCTCACTCATGACGTCAAGAAGGTCACTCGTGAAGGACCTCATGAAGATCGTGGCCTTCGTCGTGACATTCGCGAATGACTTTCATGACGTCACCCGTCACCTCTACGTCATTATGGGAAACGTCCCATAATGCAACGCGCGGTTGCGCTGATGGCGATGGCGACGGCCACGCCGCTCAAGCCGGAAACAGGCGCCTAAGAACTGCGATCTAAAAACTGACCTGTGAAAGACACCTTTGACTAAAAGTTTGGATTGCCGTCAGCCGTTGATATTTACGGTTACTTTTAGATCGAGCCTGGTCACTTGGGACACCCTATTCATATATATATATAACGGCGACTTAGGCATAACAACGCGCACTTTTTGAATCGGTAGAATCGATCGACATAAATGTTTACATCCTTAACAAGACGCTGTGACAATATCTACCATAGGAAGCTCGCGCTTGTAGCGTGAAAACTGAAAAAAACCAAATGTCGTTCCCATCCAGTCCGAGACTATGTACTACGAAATTCCCTTTTTTGCTAGATGGAGGGTATAAATCATGCGGCAGAAGTAACAAAGTGGCGGCGATTAGTGAAATTTGTCTAAACTCGCAGCTATAATGACTGAACGCACTTCACACATCATTGCTGCGTAAGAGCTGACCACGACTTTACCACTCTGCTTTACAGCGACATCAAGAAGGGGCGTTGGAAATACTCGAGCGCACACGCTCGGCCATCCGTAAAGTGGTCCCCTGTGATGTTCTGGAGCCCGGAGTGCTCCCAGAGGAACACCGGGAAAGTTTCAACGTCGTTATATCCGCCGGATGCCTGGACTGTGCCACAACAGATCATGAATCCTTTCGAATGGCGCTTTTCAACGTGGGAACACTCGTGGAAAATGGCGGGTTGCTTCTCCTCTTGGGGACGTGTGGTTTAAAGAGCTACCACGTAGGTAGCGCTGAATTTCCGCACGCAAACTTAACGGAAGATGCTTTAAAAAAATCCGTGACAGATGCTGGTTTTCAGATCCAAGAATACCGTACCAAAAAGAGGCGGGTTTTGAAACTTCAGAGGCATTCATGTTTCTGCTGGCGGGCCGTAAAGCCTAATTCGGCTCATTGGACTAGTTTCATGTTGAGCAAAAAACTTCCCTTTCTTCAGTGCTGCAATTCAACTCACCCCGTGCGTACCTGCGCGAATAGAGTTTTGATGATCTATCTTCCTAATGAAAAACACATTAAAGTCAAATAAAACTTTCCTAGTTAAGAGGGCGCGGAACCTCTATTTTTTCACCCGTTTCAGACTCGAGACGGCGCGCGGATCGTTACGTAGTTGACGCATGGTTCATAGATGGCTTATCGGGGTGTGAGAGGGCGCAGGCACGCGTCATCAGAGATGCTAAAGAGATCCCAAGCGTGTCGTCGCGGTCGCCATGCGGACACATATTCGCCTCACTCTGACGCGGGTGTCTCGATGGTACGCGAGCTCGGCACGTTCAGCTGTGATTACTGACGGACTTCGATGATTCGCACAGTGGCCAAGACCGGCCGCTGTACTGTGTGGTTGCGTAGATGGTGGAGCTCGTATCTTCTCGGAGGTAGGATGCCTGGATCTCTGTCTGTGTTAGTGTGGAGCCATCCAGGACTGTCGCGCGTGCTTTAGAACACTGCTCGAACGCTTTGCTGTTTATCGACTGATCGCACCCGAGCTGTGTCTGGCCGGTTGTAAAGGTTGCTGGTTTGGGCATGAGCTTTGCCACTTTAGAGATGCAGGATAACTGTCGCATGTTTTTTCTAAAAAGTAAAATAAAAAGTTCGGCCGGATTTTTACGACGTTCTTTCTATAGTTCGGATTGGTATCTCGAACGGACATTAGGACCTTTTCTGATTCATACGTTGCTTCGAGCAATTGAGAGTCATGTTGGCATTTTATTTCACCCTCACGTGGACTTTTTTATACCTTTCAAAAAGTTCAAGAATAGTATTGTAGTTATGATTGACGTGTAGTTTGTTTAGTTCAATGCTTTTTTATAATGTGAACTGTAACCCTAAAAAGCCCCCTAAAGCTGTTTGTGAAACACAATAAAACTCTGATTGAAACTCTGATTGATTTCGTATTTTCACAACACGATGAATAACAACCTCAGAAAGATACGTAAGTATCCGTTGCTCTCCAAAATGTATCCAAGGGCGCAGAAACATTCAATTGAAAATTCATCTGGAGGCGCGAGACCGCCGGTCGGTCAAGGTACCTGCGTTAGACTCACCTTTTTATTCTGATAATTTTTGCCATTATGTTATCTGTTTCAACGCAGAACATGGTCGACTCTATCGATAATCTTAGGTGGGCTGAAACTATGGATTGTGTGGCCTTTTGATAAGTTTTCTTCTTGTATGTGTGTATGCGAAGAAATATATGTTGTATGTTTTCCTTACTTCGCGATGTAAAAATTGCTGGGTTCAGAAGAGACGTCATTGCTTCATTGTGAGTGGCGGCGGTTTGCACGCTGACTCCCTATTGCATACGGTGTGCACTGCATGCATTCATATTGAGCGTTTCAAATCGCATTCGTGACCGATATGATACGTTCACTTTGCTACAGTGTCAATTGTATTTTTCTGATCTCCGTTAGGTTCAAATTCGAGAGTGCACTCGGGCTTCGCACCTTAACGGCCGAAACTTCAGAAATAAATATATACGACGGAAGAATAGGATACGATCGGGGTGCCACGGTGTTATGAAATTCATAAATGTACGCAGGATGCCAATGTACATGCTTCACTGGCTGGACGTTTCGAGAAGTGAAACATCCTGACACGTTCATATAGGGTTTAAAATAGTATATATTATAGGCGAGGCTTCTAAATCTATTAAATGAGCCTTTTTCTCGCCGAAACGACGCTGCCGCGAAACTGCGTCGTCGACAACCTCGGCGGTCCTACTAAAGCCACATGGGAGAGAAAGTAGAACTTTGCGTGTATGGTTCCTAAGCGGCAACCGAAATAACTTTTTAATAGTTCTATAAAAACTTGGCAGCCCACCATATACGTCACGGCTAGGAACTCTTTTTTGGTACCTCACAAAATCACCTCTATATAAAAGCATAAATTTCGCGACGAACCGCGATTTCCTGAGCCATTACCCACCCCACTTTTCGGGGTTCTTCTCTTAGCTAACGTTCAAAATTGAGGGTGCAATCGTACTTGTAGCCATAACAACCGTAATGCGCAGAAAGAAATATGAACGAGGAAATGATAAAGTATGAGGTGCCACGATGTTATGAAAGTAACGAATGTACAAACGATATGATCGGATATTTTTTGTGTTGCCGCAAGAAAGCGGACGCTTCTTTTTTGTTGTGCTTATTGGACAAACTCGGTGGCATAAACGAGGCCAGATAGGAGATAGGTAGAACTTTGCGATGTTTCCTACGAGCATCATGATGGTCTAACTGGACAAGGTAACATGGTAACCAAAACCAGGGGTGCGACGCGAAAGCGAGCGACACGTCACGAGAACTTGGCAGGCCCACAAGGAAGGAGAGGAAGAAGCTTCTTTGTAAGAACTTCAGGGTGAAAGATAAGCTGCAGATAAGCCATCGCGTGTACAAAAGGGACGGTAGAGAAAAGTCACCCACAGGTCACTGCATCTATAGTCCCTTTCAACTCGAGAAGGTAGGGCGAGGGTAAGACGGGCCGGGAGGAGGAAGCAGACGGAACGCTAAAGAGCGAAGGAGGTTTCCCCCTCTCTTCTCCAGCGTTCCATCCGCTTCCTCCTCCCCGGCCCGTCTTACCCTCGCCCTTCGTTCTTATGTTGCAACGGACTATAGGAAACAGGATCTATCTCCCCTTCTCGGGGGACAATGCCTTATTTCGCTGGATCACGCAATCATATATTTTCATCCTCAAAACTCTCGAAGCATCGGCTGCGCGGGGCTTCGCGTGCGCAGACGATATTTTATAAAAAGGTGGATTGCTTTTACCTTCTATATTATCTGTATTTCCGTCAACCGTGCTGCCCCAAAAACACACAAAAAAAGAAGCAATCAGTGCATGTAAAAAGACAAACGCATTACTGAGAGAGGCTAATCCACCTTTTTCGGAAATTCAGAATTGGGCATCTCTAATTTCAACTGAAAGATTACCAGAAACGTCTGTTGAAAAAGTCAATTCCGATATAGGCGTACATAGAAACGTAGTAAATAAGCCCCCCTTGTGTTTCGAGTCTGAGTGGGAAAGATATCCTTGACCTCTAAATTGTGGGTTGGTTAACGCCCAACACAAACTGTCGGGACTTCTTTATTTTTTTATGTTTTGCCCATGTTTTTACATATGTTTGCAGGTCCCACACAACGGTCTTCAGTTCAGGCATTTTGTATGTCTACTGTTCGGACCGTGAACTATTAGTTGTAAAATCAGACTACGGCGTGTGTTGTTCTCCAAGTAACAGACGCTGTTCGAAGCTGTATTATACTTTATACCTTCAAAGTTCATCCTTGTTTTATTTTTTGTGCATGACTCGCCTGGTTATATTTTGTTGGGTATACACTGTTCAGTTTCCGTAAAGTGAGCGATAATGATGTTTGCTATTTGTGTGTTTCTTAGATGACTTGTTTTTTCTTTCGTTTTGATTATAATCTGTATTCTCGTTTTTTTGCATTCAGAACGCATTTTTATCCTTATATACATTGCTTTTATTATTGCATTTGTGTTATGTATGTGTGTCTCAGTTCTGTAAAAGGTTTTATCGTGCTGTATAATTTTCTTAGCTGGAATGCATTTCCATGTTATTTTTTATGTGTGGACTGTAAGGGACCGGTGCCACGTCAGGCTTTTCTAGCCTTTTGTACCGGCCCTTCTTTCGGGCTCTGGCCGAGGGAAAACAAATAAAGAAAGAAAGAAAGTTGGTACCCGGAAAGTAGATTCTCACTAAAGTTGAGGCTTGCCCGAGTTGGTACATGCTTCAGAAGATGAAAACAGCGCAAAAAACGACGGACCGGATGAAGGAAAACACAAACAGAGCGCTGACTCGCAACGAAATGTCACAGCAGTGGCGGCAGCGCGCACAACGTTCGTACAGCCAGAGGACTAATCGCACCTACTATTGTTGCAGCCGGAAAAAAGGCCTCGTCACACAAGATTCAAGAACCGCCGTCTACCCATCTTGTGCTGCGGCCGCCACCAGCCCATGTGCGAGCATCGCCGGGCCGCAGTTGGTCCAGGTTCGCAACGCAAGACTACGTCATCAACTACTGCAGTGAAAAGGATCTGCTCCTTGCTTGAGCGGCACACAGCAGTGGCGGCAGCGCGCACAACGTTCGTACAGCCAGAGGACTAATCGCACCTACTATTGTTGCAGCCGGAAAAAAGGCCTCGTCACACAAGATTCAAGAACCGCCGTCTACCCATCTTGTGCTGCGGCCGCCACCAGCCCATGTGCGAGCATCGCCGGGCCGCAGTTGGTCCAGGTTCGCAACGCAAGACTACGTCATCAACTACTGCAGTGAAAAGGATCTGCTCCTTGCTTGAGCGGCACACAGCAGTGGCGGCAGCGCGCACAACGTTCGTACAGCCAGAGGACTAATCGCACCTACTATTGTTGCAGGTTGGTTCGATTTCTTTACGCTTGTATTCTGTCTTTCTCGTGCCGCTGCTGCCGCTGCTGCTTTTGTTGAGACTGTACTTTCGAAAGGATGGACACTGCTTGCCCAAAATGCAATGAAGAAGTGTCAGATGCTGACTCGGGGCTCCTATGTACAGGATGTGAATACACATATCACGTGAGCCCTTGCTCCGGTGTCACCGATGCGACCTTTAGGTCAAAGGGTAGTGCTATCCGTAAATCATGGCGATGCCAAACGTGCAAAACTGTGAAATCCAGGGGTGGCAGTTTAAACAGCAAAGAAGAAATAGAGCCTGGGATGGCGGCCATGTTCGCTACCATAAATGCGAAATTAGATAGTCTCTTGGACTTGAAGGAAACTGTGGCTGGCATTGAACATTTTATGCAGGAACTATCAGACAAATACGACGAAGTGGTAAAAGATATCAGCGAACAAAAAAAGGAGACAAAAAAACTGCAGAAACGAGTAGAAACGCTTGAAAAAAGTGACGCCGACGGGGAGATAAAAAGACTAAGGCAGGAGGTCAATGACCTAGAATGGAGAAGCCGGAAACTAAATCTAGAAATCCATGGGATCCCCCAGGCAGACAAAGAAGATTTGCTAGCAAAAGTAAATGAAGTCGCCAAAAAGCTTGATGTACCAGACTTAGCCTTGAATGAAGTTTCCGCTGTTCATCGGCTAGCATCCAGATCTGATAAAGTTCCAGGCATCATAGTTCGTTTTACTAATCAGACGACCCGGGATCATTGGCTGAGGAAACGGCTGACTCTGAGGACATCGGAAGATGAAATTTACATCCAGGAAAACTTGACTAAACATGGAAGGGCACTTCTTTGGGAAGCCAAGGAATGGGCAAAGACAGCGAACTATCGTTACGTCTGGTATAAAAATGGGAACGTCCTCTTGCGGAAGAAGGAACGTGAGCGTGTGCACGTGATTAAGTCTTCGGATGATTTACAGAAACTTGTGTGATGCTTTTCATGTCAGCCTTAGTTAGTTTTTTTTTCTTTTGCAATGGATGACAACGCCAATTTATTGCTGAATAATAAAATGGATGCTATGAATTTTCCGTCAGATGATGACTACTTTCTTCCGTCAAATGTGAAAACCTTTTTGGGAAGTGAATATTGCAGTTTTTTTAAGTGTTTCCACATTAACGCTAGATCAGCGCGAAACAAAGTAGATGAGCTTGACTTATTTTTTGATCAATTCAAATTTTTGTTTGATATAATTATGTTTTCAGAAACGTGGTTTAGGAATACCACTGACGTGTTAAAGCTACCAATGTATAACAGCTATTTTTTGAATCGCACGGCGTCTCGGGGAGGTGGCGTAGCTATCTTGGTTAAATCGGACATTTCCTGTGAGATGCTCACTGATTATTGTTGTGTTCATAAAGATTACGAGATACTTTCCTTAGTGATAGGTCATAGTATTATTGCTGTTTGTTACCGTCCGCCAAGTGGGAACCTATCGTCTTTTTTTACTTACCTTGAGTCTTTCCTTGAGTATGCAAATGAAAATAAGTATAACGTAATCTTAGGGGGCGATTTTAATATAAACATGCTTCTTGAAACGTCATGTAAAATACAGATGAATGCACTGATTAGGGGTAGCGGATGTGTTAATACGATATGTTCGGCAACAAGGATTACTACTGAATCATCGACACTACTTGATTTATTTATCACAAGTTATGATGAGTCATACACTAAATCTGGCGTCGTAATAGCCGACATAAGTGATCACTTAGGCATATTTTTGTGCATACAAAATAAAATTGCAAACAAAAAACAGAATAATCAGGCAATTAAAATACAAAACATAACACCCGATAGCTTGAACGATTTTAGACAGAAAATGTCTTGTTTGGACTGGAATGATGTCCTTCAAGAAACGAACGCCGATGCGGCATATAACTTGTTTCTGAATAAATTTCAAAAATTGTATGAAAGTTGTTTTCCACTTAAATCACTACGTACTTCTAAAAAGAGTCGTAAACCATGGATAACAAAGGAATTACTCACGAAAATTCGTACCAAAAATGCGCTGTATAATAAATTCGTAAAAACCAGAGAAAGTGAAAAACTGAAATATTTTAAACTGTATCGAAACCAACTAAACAAAGAACTTCGAAATGCTAGAGAAGTGTATTTTTGTGAGTTCTTTATAAGGTGTAGTAACAAAGTTGACGTTGTATGGAAAAAACTAAATTCTGTCTTGGGTCGTTCACGTGCGCCGAAACAAATAGAAAATATAAACAACAATGGCCAGGAGTTATCAGGTCGAGCGTTGGCAAATGCATTTAATAATTATTTTGTTAACCTCGTTAAAGAAAGTCCCGAGTCAGATGCGTGCAAGTATATAAATTTTCAAAGCGATGCATCAATGTTTCTTACGCCTATCATTGATACAGATGTCATATCTGTCTTTAATGCGCTAAAAAATGGTAAAAGTTGTGATTCCGATGGATTACAGATCACGCCGGTTAAGCATGTTATCGATCTCATTTCTCCTTGCTTAACGCACATCTTTAATCTATGCTTGCTAGCCGGAGTATTTCCCAGTCGAATGCAATTGGCTAAGGTAACAGTCATATATAAAAAAGGTGATAAAAATGACCTAGGTAATTACCGACCCGTTTCAATCCTACCGGTATTTTCTAAGGGTCTAGAAAAAATTATACACCTTAGAATGACAACATTTGCGGATAAACACAACATATTAAGTTCATGTCAATTTGGTTTCCGCAAACATCGTTCTACCGAACTCGCTCTTTTAGCCCAAAAAGAACATATACTTAAATGTTTTGAGGATAAAAAACTTACTCTCGGTATATACGTCGACTTCACTAAAGCATTTGACTACCTAGATCATAACTTGCTAATTAGGAAATTAAATGAGTATGGATTTCGTGGCCAAGTGTCACTTCTTTTAAATTCATATTTGTCTTCCCGCAGACAATATGTAGATATAAATGGTCAGTCATCTGAAATAAAACCGATTAAGTCTGGCGTTCCCCAAGGAAGTATTTTGGGGCCTTTATTATTCAATATCTACATAAATGACATCGTAAACGTAAGTTTAACAACGAATTTTTTTATCTACGCTGATGACGCTAGTTTATTTTTTACTGGAGAAAACGCCACAGAGCTTATACGTGACGCCAACGAAATATTACAAAAACTTGATAGTTGGAGCAAATGTAATGCCCTAAAAATAAATGCCAATAAGACAAAAGCAGTCTTATTTCGACCAAGAAATAAATATGTCACGATTACCGAAGATATTTTTTTAAATTCTTCGAAAATTGAAATTGTACCCACCTTTAAAACTTTAGGTATTTTTTTTCAGGAAAACATGTCATGGGACGATCATATTAATTTCATCGCATCTAAACTATCAAGCGTCGTTGGTATTTTATATCGTCATAAACACATCTTGCCTCTTAAAACAAAGTTATTATTATATAATTCATTATTTTACTCGCATATAAATTATGGCCATCTTATATGGGGAACCACTACATATACCAATCTTCAAAAGATATTTATATTACAAAAAAAATATTAAGAAGCATTTCTCATGTTACGCTGGATTATCCAATGAACAATGTTTTCAATCAACTTAGAGTAATGAAAATTTTTGATTTATACAAATATCGTTTATGTTCAAAATATATGGTAGAAAAAAAACAATCTCAGCATTATCTCGAAGACTTAGCAAACCTAACAAAAAAGGTATATGTATATCCAACGCGAACTGTAGAACCATGGGAAGTACCATTTTTTAGAACTAATTACGGACAACACACTGCATCATACACCCTTCCGAGTACACTAAATAAGTTCAGTAGAGAAAATATAGAGCTCAACAATATATCGGTGAGCAGCTTACGGGAATCAATCATACTCATCTCAAACCAAACCTAATAGAAGCAAAGTGTTGATATACTCATCTTAAAATTTTTTTGGGGTTGAAGTTGTTTTTCGCCCCGTTTTGTCTACAAATGCCAGTCTGTTCAATCTGAATTTGCATTATATAATGACACTAATCAATTTTCTCTTGTGTAAAGAATCTCTTCATGTTTTCATTTATGTCCTTATCATATGTAAATAATTTGGTGCCCGCGTCTCAACTGCTGTTTAGGTGGCTGGGGACTAGTCAAGCTGTGTTACAGCTTTTTTCCCTTTTCACCTTCCAACTGTAAACTGTTGGCAAAATAAAGACATTTATTATTATTATTGAACGCAACGGTGCAATATATACACAGTCGAGGACAAAAAAGGAAGAGAATCAGCCTAAAAGCATTGGCGGCCTTGTCAAGTAAGGAGATTAATTATCTGCCCTCTTGATTCGCTTAGCTTTAGCGCGTGTCCTTTGTATAGCTTGCAGTGGCGGTTTTTTTTTATTATGTTTTTAGGCTGATTCTTTTCCCTTTTGTTCTCAACTGCGCATATATTGCACCATTGGGTTCAATAAAATATAGTTGTACGTGTCTTCCTTCATCCGGTTCGTCGTCTTTGGCGCTGTTTTCATCTTCTGTAGATTCTCAGTTGCATTTTTGCTTTATGCTTGAGAGAGCGTCCTCTGCGGGTTTACCATCTCACGTTTTCCCTTTTTACTTGTGGAAGGCACAGGCGAGAAAAAGAGAAAAGCCCACCTGGGATCCACAAAAGAAGGTGAGGGTAAGCTGTGAGGCTAGGTACACGCCGACATTTCTCTCCCTCGTTGCTCCATATCCAATTTGTCATTTTGAAAAGCCGTGTGCTTGTGACAGGTTAGCGAAGGGGAAGTTACAGTCAATGAGGCTTCACTGGCAGTCTTCGGAAGTAGCCAGCTAAAGGGGCTTTGTCGAGGCCGTGTTACCTCATCTTTACCACCCTCAATCTAAGGAGCAGAACAGTTGTCGTTCTTCCGCACTTCCGCGCATCAATCGAAGCGTCAATGACTTTATGTGTGAGCATAGGGCGCTCGTTTTGACGAAAAGCCAGCGTTGTGCTGTTGTCGCCGACACGCATGACATTACGAGGAGAGTGGGTTGGTGAAAGGTTATCGGTGGCGTCACGAAGAGGAAGCGCCTAGCGCGCTGCTGTGGGGAGGTTGACTCACAAGATGACATGTTACGTGATCACGTAAGATGACATGTTACGTGATCACGTAAGATGACATGTTACGTGATCACGTAAGATGACGTGTCACGTGATCACGTAAAATGACGTCTCACTGATCACGTAAGGTTATATATGTTAACCGCCTACTAGCGCCACCTGCACCGCCTTCTAAACTGGTGTAGGAATGACGGTAATGGATTCTTTGTTGGACATTAAAGACCAGTGTGTTGTGAGCTGTCATCCCGTTCGGAGGCCTTTTCTTCGCGCTCCGCACTCGTAACAATTGGCGACTAGGATGGGATTCGAACCGACAAGTTCACGAAGCTGGATTTGCGGGATGCATATCAGCAAGTTCCCCTGGACCAAGAGTGTCGTAAATTCGTGACAATCAACACCCACATGGGTCTTTTCCAGTACACAAGGCTCCCGTTCGGAGTATCTTCGGCCCCAGCCATATTCCAGCGCGAAATGGAGAATCTTTTCCGAGGCTTACCAAGCGTAGCCGTTTACTTTGACGACATCATTGTCACGGGTGTTGATGATCAGGACCACTTGAAGAACCTCAAGAGCGTTCTCCAGCGACTTCAGGATGCCGATTCATATCTCAAGGTGAAGCTGGAGAAATGCGAGTTCTTTGCACCTGAAGTGGAGTACCTGGGCCACGTCATTAACAACCACGGACTGGCTCCAAACCCAAAGAAGGTGGATGCCATCGTCAACGCCCCTGCTCCTCGTAACGCGAAGGAACTTCAAAGTTACCTTGGCCTGATTAACTTTTACAGACGTTTCTTGCCAAATCTTTCATCGACGCTTCGTCCCCTGCATCTGCTGCTCATGGAGGGCAAGAGGTGGACGTGGCAGAAGGAGCAAGAGCAAGCCTTTTGTGAAAGTAAAAGGCTCTTGACAAGAGCACCTGTTCTGGTGCATTACGACTCCAAAAAGAGCTTCTACTCAGCTGCGACGCTTCACCGTATGGTGTTGGTGCTGTGCTGGCGCACATCGAGAGTGATGGAAGAGAGCGACCAGTGGCATTTGCGTCACGGCGTTTACTTCCGGCTGAACAAAATTACAGTCAAGTTGACAGAGAAGCTCTTGCTTTGGTTTTCGGCGTAAGCAAGTTTCACCAATACCTGTGGGGAGACCATTCACTGCGGTGACCGACCACAAGCCTTTACTCGGACTGCTGAACTCCGATCGAGGCGTGCCAAGCCAAGCCTCTCCCCGAGTTACAAGGTGGGCTTTGACCCTTTCATGTTACCAGTTTAAACTCATCTACAGACCTGGAAGGCTGTTGGGGAACGCCGACGGTCTCAGCAGACTGCCTCTTCCGACGAACAGCGCCCCCGATAGCACGCCAGCCGACGTGTTCATGCTGGAGCAGTCCTACCCTGATGTATTATCTCCAGCTGCAGTCGCTCGAATGACAAGGAGAGATCCTCTGCTCTCGCAGGTTGTGCAGGCTGTGCTCACTGGAACACCTTTTCCTGCCGGTGGAGACTGGGGTCCTTTCTCTGCCAGGTACAACGAACTCAGCCTACACGAAGGTTGCCTGTTGTGGGGATCTCGTGTAGTAGTGCCTACGCTCCTACAGCCCCAAGTGCTTCAACTTCTTCATGCTGGGCACCCTGGAGTAGAAAAAACCAAGATGATTGCCAGATGCCATGTCTGGTGGCCTGGGATCGATAGTGCTATCGCCAATCAAGTGAGAGACTGCAATGTCTGTCAAGCTTATCACAAGTCTCCACGTGGCGTACCCATCACGCCTTGGCCTTTTCCTGAGAAGCCATGGTCCAGGCTCCATGTCGACTTTGGGGGCCCATTCATGGGCCACTACTTCCTAGTTATGGTAGACGCTTTTTCCAAGTGGGTGGAAGTGCATCCTGTTCCATCACCCTCAGCAGAGGCCACGATATCGGTGTTCAGGACCGTTTTCGCGCAACATGGTCTGCCCGACCTCATTGTTTCTGATAATGGGCCAGCATTTATCAGCAGCCAGTATGCTGAATTCTTGCAGCGGAATGGCATTCGTCGCATGCTGGTACCACCATACCACCCCGCTTCTAATGGAGCAGCAGAAAGAGTAGTTCAAACTATAAAGGACAAACTCAAGAAGAGTGCGCCTGGTGAATTCAAAACTCAGCCCAGGCAGCACAAGATATTGTGCCAACATTGGTCTCAGCATGGTTAAGGTGGCCCCATATGGGCCCAGCTTGACCAGTCTAGAGCCAGCATTCATGATGCTGGCACTGAACTGGCTACATCACGGCAACATTGGCCGTTTCTGCCAGCTTCCAACCAATATCGCGGCATCCCGGCTACATGACGGCAACATTGGCCGTTTCTGCCAGCTTCCAAAAGATATTGCTGCATCCCGGCTACATGTACGGCTACATGACGGCAACATTGGCCGTTTCTGCCAGCTTCCAAAAGATATTGCTGCATCCCGGCTACATGACGGCAACATTGGCCGTTTCTGCCAGCTTCCAAAAGATATTGCTGCATCCCGGCTACATGACGGCTACATGACGGCAACATTGGCCGTTTCTGCCAGCTTCCAAAAGATATTGCTGCATCCCGGCTACATGACGGCTACATCACGGCAACATTTGCCGTTTCTGCCAGCTTCCAAACGATATTGCTGCATCCCGGCTACATGACGGCAACATTTGCCGTTTCTGCAGCCACCTTCTAAACGATATTGCTGAAAATATATGAAGTTCTATCCTCGGTATAATTAAAGGGCATGGGCGTACCAACCGGGGGGCAAGGGGCGCTTGCCCCCCACCCCCCAGTTCTCAGAGTGGGGGGGTGGGAAGGAATATGTTTTGCCCCCCCCCCCTGAAACAGCCGCCACTGGGCAGGGCAAACACTAACCGGCGGCGCCCAAGGTATACCAAGGGCACCGCCCCCAACCGCAGAGGGATTGCCCCCCCCCCACTCAAAAACAACTTGGTACGCCGCTGTTAAAGGGTATATCGGGCTCTGTTTTGCAACACCGAATGACGGCACTGCACCAGCCAAATCGCGGCAACATCGCCGGGATGCTTCCATGTTCTAGCAATATTTAGACACAGAAGCTTTTTTGCCTATAAAACCTTAACCATCACACTTTAAACCCTTAATTGATTGATGTTTCTTTCACCTCTGAGCGCAGCTCTTAGGCGCCCGTTTCTGGGTTGAGCGGCGTCGCCGTCGGCGTAATAGTAAAGCGTCGGCGTAACGCTTTTTCGTGACGCGCCATGAAAAAGCGTTACGAAAATCGTTACGTGACGCCGACGCGTCACGAAAAAGCGTTACGCTGACGCGTTACGCGACGCCGAAGCGTCACGATAAAGCGTTACGCGTACGAGAAAGCGTTACGCCGACGCGTTACGCGACACGGACGCGTCACGAAAAAGCGTTACGCCGACGCGTCATGAAAAAGCGTTACGCGACGCCGACGTGTCACAAAAAACGTTACGCCGACGTGTTATGGTTACGCCGATGGCGACGCCGATGCGTCCCGAAAAGCGTTACGCCGACGCGTCACGAAACATCGTTGCGCTGACGCGTTACGGTTACGGCGACGGCGACCGTAACGGCTAGCCGTAACGCGTCATCGTGACGCGTCGCTGTCGGCGTAACCGCACGGCGCATCATGAGAAACGTGCCATAATGCACCGCGGTGAAGCGCGCGTTGGATTATGGGACGTCTCCCATAATGCACCAAGCGGGAGGGAGGAGGAGGAGGAGGAGGGACGAGGAGGAGAAAGAGGCAGGAGGAAGAGGGCTTTCCCCTGAAAGCTCCCCCGCCTCCCCTCTACCTACGTCACTGGTGTATTGTCGGCTGTACGGGATCTTGAAAATCTCAAAACAACCCGCTTTTACTAAGCCGCGCAACACGACCAAAATTTCTGACCAAGAAAAAAAAATACAAATAATTTTTAAGCAAAAATTAAAAACTTAAAACAAATATCCAATGATTAATTAAGCAATTGCATGTCCTCACAAATAAAAAAAAATCAACTTAAATTAAGATGTCGAACACCCTGTTTTGTTTTTTTTTCTTTTTTTTTTTTTGCACATAAGTTGATGTAGATTTCAATCAGCAAACAAAGGTTATCATGGAACGTATAACAGGAGAAGAGGCTGGGAGATTATGTCTGCTCTCCCCAAAAATTGTCTTCAAACTGCGTTGAGAACACGATAACTCCATTAAAGGGATACTTCAACGAAATTTGAAATATTCCCGTCGTGTTCAAAAATAGGTTGAATATGATCCACAATATCCGTAAATGACAATCGCCCGTTTGTATTTTGATCCTGGTGGCTGTATTTTTCGTTATAAACGGCCCACTCTGGCAAGCGCCCGGAGAAGGCCCAGCGCAATCGTGACGTAAATCGTCTCAAACGAGCAAAGCTACGGCGAGGCTGACGTCGAGAGGATGGCCTAGTCGGTCCAGCCACCGAAGCGGCTGCTTTTGTACGAATTTTGAGTGACGGGTTAATCTTCTATAATATTGTAGGGGGACAATAGCGACTTCTGCGACACACAAAAAGGATTCTCGGAAAGAGGGGAGTTCCTCCTTCCCCCTTCTCTCGTCGTGGCCGGAGGCGAGACGATTTCCGTCACTAGCTCTCAAGGTTCCTAGACGAGCATTACAAACGAGGCGTTAGCGACATCCACCAGGTGCTCTTTGCTAATCGTTTAATTCGTTTTAAAATTCCTTTTCGAGACTTTTTTAACAAGATATTGGTATGTTCCATGTGATACTGCTCTTTTGGACACATATAGACCAAAAAATGAGCGCCGAAATTTCGTTGTAGTATCCCTTTAATAGGTCTGTTCGATTCGCCTGAACTGGCTGAACTAGTTCAGCAGTGCAGGAACTGGTACATTAGATTCAACCGGAAGTTGCACGGCCGCTGCACTGGCGCGTTCGATTTATCCCAGTTCTGAATGAGTTCAGACCCAGTTCCTCAAAATCTTGCACCGGCTTCGGAGTCAGTTCAGCGTCCGTGCAGAAGCAGACGACAAGAGCAGACGGCGATAGCAGACGACACCCCTCGTTTGTCTCTGCTCGCGGTGCCATTTTTCGGAGCTCTTGCTCAAATATCTGCGATGTTTAACAATAACGCCGATACGAATGTTGCATTTCCTCTCATTTATGATAATAACGTACCCGCGGTGGACGCGGAATTGAGGTCGTAGCCGAGGGTAGGATATTGATTGATTATGATATTCTGAAAGCGTTTTAGGCACCTACCCGCGTAGGTTTGGCTCCCTGTGGTAAGTGTTGAAATATTGGCTCACGTAAATTGTTTCCTTTTGATGCTATGTGGGGATCCATAGCGTTAATATTCTTTCTTACAGACACGGGAAAGGTATCGCACTCTTGATAGTCCCCGCCTTCAGTTGCTCTTGAATGCATACTGACGACTCCGATACATCGCAGAGGTCTGGGAGTTAGTACATCGGCCCTCGCATGCCCCGTAGCTGAGCATAATACTGCATGCTTTGTCCACTGGTATCTGGGGACGTTCACTAACGGGCCTGGGAAAAACGCCGAGAATCGGCATTGGCTTGGTAGTTCCACGCAGGTCTTTCTTGAGAATCAGAATAAACGCTTCAGCTTGACGCCAAAGTTACGGTCGATAACTGTCTTGGCCAAAACGCTATCGTCAGGCTTTCGTCTTCGAGGTGACCGCTGCCGACCGCGCGCTGCCGCCAGTGACTCCCGACGCAAAATCATCCTGATGCCGCGAACCTATCGTCGAAATGCGAAACTCGAGAAACTTGGAACGAATCTACTATTGCTAAATGAATGTGAAGGACACGAACGCTTATGGAAACGACAGGAACCAAGCGGCCGTTAAAAATGCAGACAAAAACACATTTCGTGTAGAAAACGTTTTTAGTACACTCGAATAAAAAATATTCACAGAAACGATTCCGTTATTATACTTTAAAACTAAGGAAACATGAATGGTCTCATCAAAGCGCGACTAATTAAATGTAGCACACAATTTGGCGTTGGGAAACAAGAGCCAACAGATGCAGACGACACCCTGCGCTTCCGCTCGGAAAGCCGATCACAGCGCCAGTCCTAGCCCGGCGGCTGCAGTGGTTCTGCGCCGCCGCTGCACGACTCCTGCACTCGTCTGAACTCGGACAAAACTAGTTCAGAACTTTCTGGCCGAATCGAACAGACCTAATGATTACGGTAGTGACACCGGCTACCGAAATATAAACTGCAATAGAGTTGGGTCGAAACCGAAACTATATGTACGGTGGAAAAGCGTCGAAAAATACACGAACAGAGAGAAAGACAGCAGGACAGGGCGCACTCTCAACTAAAGTTTATTTGAAAAGTACACACATATATACCCGGCAGGCATACATATCGTCACTCATCTAAGACCAGTCCCCGTTTCAAAACTCATATTTATGGCTAGTCGTATTCCAATCCTTTGCTTCGTTCCAATCCAAAGCCACAAGTAGCTTCCGGATTCTTGTCCGTCCGTGCCACTGCTTCCGTGCAGACAAAGGCATCTCTCAACGTGCGTTGGTGAGGTCCTACTTCAGGTAAGTTTTGCCAATTTCATATTCATAACGCATTCCCGAAGTGTATCTACATATGCTGGGCGATCTTCCGAACACCGTAGCTCACGTTGCCACCGTAATTCAGATGATATTTAACTTTTTTCGACGCTTGAGCGGTCTCCGCGATTTCGTGTCGCTGGCCCGAAGCGGCGTCGCGTAAACGATCGCTATCACTTGTCGAGGCTGTTCGTTTAAACCTTGCGTAAATGCTAGCTGCTATCTTGAAAATCCCGTGAATGTTCTGCGATACCGGAGCTCTGCAGGGACGCTGATCAGATTGTTTCGAAAGTTCGCGTTGCTGTCGGCCGCGTTAAACTGATCTGTGCTGTCAAACGCTTAGATACGGATCTTAGCGCCTTGGATATGTTGGGGACGGCGACATGCGTGAAGAATTGGATGGTTTTTACTTTGACCTGTCGTCTCGTCCTTTCTCACGCTAGCGACAGCGTATCTCTCGGTCAGCGCGCTCAGGCTTTTTGCGCCCGCCGCGTCCAGCGGGATGGCGCGGTTTGGGCGCTGGCGTTTAGCGGGTTGCAGCGGGTTGTTAGAACACGCTCCTAGCTGGGCGTCGTAGCGCTCGCGTACGGCGTTTGCTCCGCGCCGGTCTGCCGTGCGTGTAGTCGGTGGTGAGGCGCGCGGGCCTAGAGTTGCTTAAAAGTGTTGACAGGAGCCTGTTAAGCTCGTCCCCGTTGTTTTCTCCCTTACGCGCCCCTGCATATATGTCTAGCCTTGTGAGCCACCCAGAGTACTACTACTGTCGCTAATAAATATTATTATTGTTTGCCTTAGTGGCGTTTTAATTTACCCCGGTCATATTCGTGACTTCTAGAACCCGGGGTGCACACATAGTTTACATGGCTGAGAAGGAGCAGTGGCGTCACTAGAAACAGCGGCCCCGGGGCCGCTGTTTCTAGTGACGCCACTGCTCCTTCCTCAGCCATGTAAAATTTTGTGTCGTCAAATGACTGGGAGCAAAGGCAGCGGCTGCAGTGCCTTGCCAGATGTCCTGATGGGGGTTGGTCGTGGTGCCGCGTCATGTTCGCGGGTGCAATCGTTAAAACATCGACCTGTCTGACCAATGTATAGAACCGTATGTCATTGGGATTTTGTACACAACTCCGGTCATGCATTTTGTGCATTTTTTGGTGTTTTGTTTTGCATTTGTCTTTTGAAGGGCAAAGTTGGTGGCTGCAGCGGCCATGCACTGCAGCCGCTGCCATTGCTTCCGTCGTTCGATGACACCAAATTTATCGCCAGATCCCCAGATAAAGTATCTAGGAAACTACACGAGGCATTTCAGATGGAAGCCAAAGGCACGAAATGTACAACTGACACATCCATAACCTTATCGGCAAAAGAATATGAATTTCTCGATAGAGGGCTACACCGGTTGTAGTCATGACTGACGTTTTTCACGGCTGTTTAAGCGATTTTTTTTTCAATAAATGTTAGTTGCAACTGCGCCAGTGTTTACGTCAACTTCTTGAACCTGTCTATTTTTTCGGCGCTTGTCACGATCATGAACCAACTGGCCCGAATTGCAACATCAACGAATTCTAGCACTGCAGTGTTTTGAGGTCATTCATATGTCTTCTGGTGCTGAAAAATTATCGTACGGGCATGATTTACCAAATTAGAAGCACGCACACGCCATGGCGCGAAGTCAGATTTCATTTGGATTCTATTCAGTCACGTCTGGCTCTAGGGGGGTCGGTGGCGCACCACAACTCGGAACACGTGTAGCTAAAGATTATGCTGCAGAAACCAGAGGTCCTGGGCATTATCCCCACCCCTGCTCGCTAATCAACCGGTATACGGAAACAACTGGGAGTCCCGGTTCCCACTGTCCCACTTGTCGTATATGTTGCACACCACATGCTCAGTTGGTTTTGACATTTATTGGTTGCCGAACTCTGTAAAATCCTACATGGCAAAAAAAGGGCGAGCTCACAGAGTGTACCGACAATACACAACACCGATAATGCCCAAGATGCTTATGATAAAGATGCCATCTTTGTTTTGCAGGGAACTAGAAAACCTATGGCAAACGTAAACCAAGAAAACACAAAAGAGCTAAAAAGGAAATACTGTAAGTTTGCTACATCCTGGCTAATGTTATGCTAACATTTTAAAATCCAAGCTAAACGGAACTATTTTATATATTTTTTAATTGGTTAAGTTACACCCAGGAAATTATTATGGTTGAACTATATTCAGCTCTGCAGTGAAGCGGCGTGCTTTGGCTCTCTGGCTTGGCTCCATTGCCACGGAAAGTTGTTTCTTCATATATCACTTTCTGGCTCTTTCGATTCTCTACCCCTCATCCTCCTCTCCTGTTTCGCCACTCTAAAAATTTTATCCCCATGCTCTCTGTTAATCGTGGAGATAACCGCCCATGGCGACAGGGCGCATGGTGTCTCCTACATATATTTTTTTTAGCTTGCTTAAAATAGGGAGTAGGCATTTAATATCTCTTTTGATGAGTTGAAATGTTTCAAAAGTGGGGGTTGAGCGCTTACTCCGACACTGGTGCACGTTTGGTGTTTTACGGTAGTTTTATGGTGTTGTGTGTTACCACTGGGTGTCCCAAGGAGCGGCCAGGCTCTTGAAATCTACTACAAAATTCGGTTTCTTAACCTATCGCGCTACGACTTTGTGCAGCGTTGCCCACAGATGCTGCATTTTTCTTGTAAAATTTGCAAACACCAAAGTTACCGGAGGAAAAGTTAAGAAGGAAAAAGCTTAGCTCCTATGGAAACGCAGCAAAGCCACCGGTCTTCAAACAATACTGCACCGTTTTGCACGGGAGACAAGAGATGGCGTAAGCGGTCGCGATGCCAACTGCCGCCAACGAACGAGCGTCCGGCACCGAGAGCCGGCGTCTTTAGCAGACAATCTTTTCGACTCAAAAGCGGCACGAGCTTTTCTGATATCAGTTGCCAATGCTTTATTTTATCATCCTTACTAATAAAACAGTGAATGGAGACATAATCGATTAAAAAAATGGTTTGTCGGGTTATTTTAACTTATTTTAGTGGTACTTATGTCGTCTGCTTTGCAGTTCCTTCTTGTTACCGCGCTTGTTTTTGTTTCTGCGACTGTCGCTGCCTGCGGAACGTGCGCCGCTTTTGAGTTGAAAAGAGAGTCTGCTAAAAACGCCGGCTCTCGGCGCCGGATGCTCGTTCGTTGGCGCAGTTGGCATCGCTACCGCTTTCGCCATCTCTTGTCTCCCGTGCGAAACGGCGCCGTATTGTTTGAAGACCTTTGGCTTTGCCGTATTTCCATAGGAGTTAAGCCTTCCTCTTACCTATGTTTTCCTCAGGTAAGTTCGCTCTTTGCAAATTTTACAAAAAGAAATGCACCATCTGTGGGCAACGCTGCACAAAGTCGTAGTGCAATAGGTTAAGAAACTGAATTTTGCAGTCGATTTAAAGACCCTGGCTGCTCCTTGATGCACCCAGTAGCTACCGCATATGTGAACAGGTGATTCATGCAGTTGTTAATGACCGTTGGTACCCAAGTCAACCTCGTGCAGGGTGTCTATGAACTGAAAAAAACGGTAATGTTGAGAAAGTTGGCAATTCGAAGTCTGAAGATTTCCACCCTAATCACCATCGATCAGGGAAATTCAGCCTTCCTTTGTCTGAATGTCTGCAAAAGACACGTCTGGTGTGACACATAAGCCTTTCTACTCAGGAACTCAGCCAGCCTGCCTATGTAAATCTCTGCTTGGAAACTAGAGTCTGGGGAGAATCCAGAGATACAATTTCTTCTCGAAATGTATGAAAAAGACAAACTTCTATACTCTAAATGGACTGCTGCTGCTTATGGCAGCTTTGTGGAATGGTTTCATAGTGCGAGAGCTTGTCTCCATACCTACCCCAGTTGCTCCTGAATGGACTTTCCATGGGATTTTTTTACAGGTTGTGAACATCATGGCTGTTGAGGTAGTTTCTGCTGCGGGGTAGAGAATATCCCTCAGCTTGACAGTCCACAGAAGCTTTAGCAGCCAGGATTTTGTATGTTGCGAGAGCAATGACGCTTGCCTTTAGCTCATATTTTTTGCCAGAAGTTGTACAACCGACCGCCAGGGTTGTCTCATCCGACAGCATGACATGCCGGCTACTGTGGCATCATTTATTGTTGTCGCTTAGAGACCACTTTTAATGCATGGGTGGTATAGAATGCTAAGGAATGCAGAGGCGCATTCCAGACACCATACCGTAGCATCTGCTGCTGGATGTCTGATTGGTTCTCATTGCAGTCATCACAATTTCCAGATAATGTTTCTTTTCTTCAGTGGGAGCTCATGAAGGTGGCACTGTGCACAGAGGGACAGAGTGGCTGACAGTGAGCTGCCCAAGACAAGCTGCTGGCTCTCGTGACCATCTCCGAAAGCCTCTGGATGGGCTAATTGACAGACGTGCCTGGACATTTATAAATGGTAAACACAATCTAGACTACCTTTGAATTACGCCTTGGTCTAACGGCTGTAGCTAGGATACCGTGTTTGGCTGCTAGAATTGAACTGGATATGCTAAGCGGCTCATGTCGCGAAGTAGGGACACGCTGGAACGCTTATCCGCAAACTCCGCTTCCCAGTCCATGAGCCACCAAAGGCCCAGCCAAAGAGATCCCGACTCAAGTCAAAGTTTTCTGTTAATCTTGTTACTAGCAGCGTCGTAATCGTTAGTTAAAATTTAAAATAACGGAGATAAACACTAGCAAAAGTGACATCATCAGCAGGGTCCGATAACCCTTGCTCACCAATAGGCTGACTTTGGGATGCCAACAGTGATGTCACGAAGCTTTGGACAGGTTACAGGTGGAAGAAAGGCTCAATGCAAGCCCTCGCTATAATCGCTGCACATATTTTTCAAAATAAATGCAGTTTACGTTGACTTTTGCCCAAGTTTAGTGTGATTACTGAATTAACGAGCCAAAATGCTATGGAAGTCTGGTTCTAACTCAGATTTCTTGCAAAGTGCTTCAGGTTCTCTTTAATGCTAGTTTGACTTATTTGCAAAAGCCTGTGCCAGTGCACAAACTAGAGCATATATATTGCTGTACTATTTTACATTTAATGCACTGCCAAAGGAAAAGGTTCAGATATCATTAAGCCCAAGAAGCTAAACCCTTAATTTGAATGTGACATACAGTAGACTCATTAATTTAAACTCCAGGAAGTCACGAATTTTGTGTAAAATCGAAAGCTCGAATTATCAGAAGTTCATCTAAATATGTTGCAAGATAAATTATGATTTTCTATATGGATGGCTACACATACAAACCAGATATTTCATGATTTCCTCTGCACAGGCCCATTAATCATAAGCTGGTATGCCATTCATGAAACATTGGTAAAATTTATGACACAAGTTTATTTAACCGTGAAAAATGTTGTTTATCGGGGACTGTTTAGACAGCACATGACACCTCGAAACAAAATTAAGTTTGTTCAACCAGCAAAAGAGTTGTCTATTAGGGACTGTCAAGCAGGGACCCATGAGTAATGGAAACGGACATTGTACTGCAGTTTCCATAGCAACTTGCGTGAGCACTGCGATATAAAGCCATGCTGCCACATCACAGCATCCATGCAAATTGATACGGAAACTGCTGCGCGGCGCCCGTTTTTGCCGCTCATGTGTCCTCTGCTTCAGAGACGTATATAGAGATAGTTTAACCATTCATTAGGATGTATAGAAGGCAAATGAGGAGGCGCCTTTGGCTTAAGGTGGGCTGGGCGTGTTCCAGAGTGTTTTCACAAATTCGTATGTGGCCAACCAGCAGCCATGCATAATATCCTGGCAGGGTTGTGAGAAACAAAATTAATAAGCTCGTCGGAGTAACTCGGTGACTGGGGTGCAGTGATGTTTTGATCGCGGTCATGCAAAATCACGGTAGAAGATATAGAAAATATAAAAAGCGTGCGCGACCAGCTGAACGATTGACGTAATCCGCACACCAGGCGTCGAAGCGGTCAGACTCCATTTGAGCAAAACAGAAATCAAGCGGCACATTCGTTTCTTACATCTTGCATAGCCATAATCGAAACATTGCGTGTACTATATTTTTACCCATGGAGAGTTACTACATTTAACTCTTACGCACTTATCAAAACCGTTTCTCGCTACCATGGCTAAGGGATTATTTTCAGCTTCTGGTTGGCCAAGAGAGATTGTCGAGCCCTCTATCTGTATCTGATGCAGGCCTTGGCTCTGCTTGCTCCTTTCATATACTAAGATCTATATGTACGGCTCTGCTCTGCTCTAGCCCTGTTGAGTGCGCTTCTTACTGAGCACCAGTGCACCACAGGAAAGCAACACCTGTGAAAGCAAGCTCGACAGGTGCTGCTGCTCCGCAGTGCACCGGTGCTCGGAAAGAAGTGCGCTCAACAGGGCTGCGAGAACAAAAAGTATGAATTTCACGAAAACGTCGTTCAAATTAAGCGGCTTATGAATACATTGAAAACGTAGTGGGACAACCCAAGTTTTGAAATTTGTTTGACTTAACCAGAGCTATTAAATCTCCGAGTTTGAATTATCGTGAGCCTACTGTATACTCTAAAGGAGATATGGCTCACTTGAATGTGCTTAATATCACTAAATGGTTATGCAAATTTTAATTTGCTAGTTTTATTTCTCAAGCACTTGTTGTGTTGGGTATTCAAATGAATGAAAATTTTTACTTTGGTTCAATTTATGGGAGGTTTGTTTAATATACCATGTGCTGTAGAAAGGTGGGGAGCTGGGCTAGGTAGTAAACATGTTGCTAGCTGATGTTAACCTATGTCATATACAGTTTGTTGTGATTGTGTATTGATTTCGAATCCTCTTTTGCTTTTTGTTTCAGGCTGCCATTACCTGCAGCATGAAGATATCGAAGAGGTCTTCAATTGAAGGACAACTATAAGCACAAGCATGGAGGGGCATCTAGACGGCAAGCACAAGGACAACTGTAATGTAAAATTTCTCCCAACTTAAAGCAAGGCACGCCTTCTTCCAATAAAGGCATTGTGGCGAAACTTCTTAATTGGTTCGTTTGTTCAGCTGTCATCTCTACGAACAGCTGATCTCACACAAACAAAATCCTGGCAATAAGTAGTAGAGGTTCTGTGCTCTTTTTCTTGTTGAACTCTTGTTGTTTTGTCTAAGGATAAAAAATTATACAAGTTAATATATTGAATGATGGAGCTATGAACTCTCCATACCAATCCGTACACCCCAAACGCTTCATGTGACTTCGGCTTGCTTGAACATGAAAGCTGTTCGCACTAAATAACGGAGCAATAGACCTTTCTGTCTTCTCGAAGCCCGTAGTTATGAGCCATCCGCACAATCCTGCACCTCCAATACGTCAGGTGACACCCCTGGCAGAGGTAAAGCCCTTCCAGGGAGTCCACTGATGTATCGGAGGTGCGGGTGGTACGGATGGCTCGTAACTTTAGCCTTATAAAAGGCCGAAAGGTATAGTGCTTCGTTATTTAGTGCCGACACCTTTCATAATTCCTAGGGATAGCCCTCCATACTGGGCTACAGATATTCCGTCATTTTACGAAATTATATGCCTTGTTTTTACAGACGATCCAGTTTCTAGATTACGGGAAACCTTGCCGGCAATATAAAACCAGCAACTTTTACCAATAAAATGGGAAAACAGATAACTGTCTGTAAAGTGAAATACAGACGTTCCTTCGTTTTACAAAATTATATGCCTTGTTTTTAACAGACGGTTCAGTTTCTAGATTACGGGAAACCATGCTGGCACTATGGAACCCGCAACTTTTACCCATAAAATGGAGTGGAAATTTTTGCAGTGGCTCCCATACCCCTTGTCCAAGTCGAAGATGGTCAGACATTTCCGATTCCCTTTAAAATGAAGCGTCCGTTTCCATTGAAAATAAAAAGTTTAACATTTGATGTCATAGTCATTCGCATTCTTACGTATTTCAACAATAGATATTTAAATCCCTAAATGGTTGAACGATAACAGCCACACAACATTTTGAAAGACGGCTGTAAAACGGTTTCGAAAGACGGGCGAAAAACGGTTGATGATATTGGCCAGAGTACGGTTGACGATATCGGTCACAAAACGGTTGGCGATATCGGTCTCAAAACTTTCCCCGTGATCGGTTCAAGTTATTGGACCGATCTGGAGCCGGGTTGCAAAACATTATGGGACCGTTATTTCTTAAAACTTTGACCGATATTTGTCCAATATTTGTCCAATATTTTCGTGCTGCCTGGGAGGTGGCAAGATTACTATTTTACTATCGCACGACGCCGCATGAAGTAACTGGTCGCGCGCCATGCGAGTTGCTCATAGGCAGGAAAATCAAAACGCCATTAGACGTCATGCACCCCAATCTTGGGACCACCGTCCAACTGAAACAACTGAAGCAGAAGTTGCACGCTGACCAAGGTTGCCGTCGTGGTCCACTGCTCGATTCTGGTACGCCGGTATTTGCAAGGAATTTCAGACCCGGACCGCCTTGGGTGCCTGCTTCAGTTTTGGGCCCAGTGAGTGCATCCTCAGCCGAGATTACCCTGGAAGATGGAACGTCCTGGCATAGACATGGAGATCACCTTCGTCTGAACCACATGCATCCTTCACCCCAGCCAGGGGTCATCCCTCAACAGCATCCCGAGCTGCCACTACCGATGGAAAATACCGCACCAAGTGAAGCCGAACCTGAGCAGCAGCCGACAGCATCAGGGGAAACATGCTCATCATCAACCCCTGCCCTGGTCGAGGAGAGTCCCGCTATTTTAGAGAGGAGCTCAAGAATCAAACGACCTGTTCGGCGGTACTCTCCAGGACCATGAAAAAATAAAACTTCTCTTAGGGGGAGGAGTCTTAACCGCCTACTAGCGCAACCTGCACCGCCTTCTAAACCGGTGTAGGAAGGACGGCAATGGATTTAAAGACCAGTTGCTGTAGTGAGGTGTCATCCCGTTCGGATGTCTTTTCTTCGCGCTCCGCACTCGTAACAATATAGCTAGGGTAACTCATAAGATTGACTCATAAGACGACGTGTACATGACCACGTAAGATGACGCGTCACGTAATCACGTAAGATTACATAACTAGGGTGACGCATAGAATGACGTGTTTTGTGTCACGTGATCACGTTAAATGACGTGATTTCGTGTAACGTGAGCACATAAGATGACGTCATTTCGTGTATCGTGATCACGTAAGAGGACGTCATTTCGTGTAACGAGATCACGTAAGATGACGTGTTTGTGTCATGTGATCAGGTAAGATGACGTCAGTTGCTGCCAGATGATCACGTAAGATGACGTCCTTTCGTATCACGTGCTCACGTAAAATGACGTGTTTCGGGTAACGTTATCATGTAGGATTACATGATTTCTTGTTACGTGACATGAAGGGGGTGAGTAAAACATAAAGCTCACGTATTTTCACCGAAAAAATCCTATTGACGCTCCACTCCAATTTTTTGTTCCGTTTCTGTTTGTTTTCGATCTTGCTTGCGCGGTTGAGAGCGATTGAAGGCTGGTTCACACATTTTCGTTCGACAGCGACTGCAACCACTTGCGCCAGCTTACGACCAGAGGTTGCTATGGCTACAGTTGCGTCGAGCATAGACGTGCCTGAGCTTGAAAGGCACGCGTCGTACTCGAGCGCAGCCGAACGCAGCTGTGAGAACCAGCCTGAAGAATCCGTTTTGCATTTTATTGTGGTGCAGCACTACACGCTGATTCAAGATTTCGGGCAGCGACGTAAATATGTGCTGGTCCCCAAAGTGATTCCAAGGGGCACAGTAGCGATTTATTGGGAAATCGTATTGAAGGCGCGCGAACGTCGGCTGTAAGGTACCCGCGTAAGATTCAATTTCTAATCTAATCATTTTGGCAATGACTTTTATTTGTTTCAACCTAATGACATGGTTGAATCGTAAGCTTAGGTGGACTGAAACCACGGATTTTACGCTCTTTTGATTACTTGCTTCGTGCGTGTAATTAAATAACTGTTGCATCTCTTTTATTTGAAACTGTAACAACCGTAATGCGAAAAGAAACATATGTACGAGGAAAGATTAGGATACGAGGTTCCACGGTGTTATGGAAGTAACGAATATACAACAGATGCCATCGTACATTTTTAACTTGTTTCAGGTTTTACAAGTAAAACGTCGCGTTTATATTAGGTTGAAAATAATATAACACAAACAAGGCTTCTAAATCTATTGAAGAAGCTTTTTCAGAAGAACTGATGCTGCGGCAAAAGCGCGAACTCTCCCACTTTGTGGTATTTGACAAGCTCGGTGGTTCTACAGAGCCAGACGGCAGAGAAAAGTAGGACTTTGCATTGAAGGCTCTTACGAGCATAGCGGTGGTCTACATCGAACGTAGAGATCATTTAGTTATATCGAGGAAAAGACCCAGCATCTTCCCATGCTTTGCAGTCGCCTCGAAATACCAATGCACGGAAACAGACATCGTCGGTCCCGTTGAGCCAAAATAGCAAGTTTTCTCTTTCATAAATGCAAAAGCTGGTAAAACATCATTTGCAATGACAATATTTAGTGTCTTTTCGCTTTATTTCCGCGAAAACAACCGGCGAAAGTCATTGTATCAGAAACAACTCACGCTGACGAACAGTTGAACAAAAGCAAAGCGTTGCTGCGAAGCGAGCGCGCCTCGGCTCGTTCTGTATCTCGGGGCGACGATGTCAGCGTCCGCAATTCCCCACTCTCCGCTGCTGTCTTTGCCCTGCTGACTTTGAACTATTAGCGGCGAGATGTTTCGGTGGCGCCCTCGTATGGTTACCTTTCGTGACGTCATTACCTTGCGAACAACAAGTTCGGTGGTGTTTGTAATCAGCATGGTGAAAGCCTGAAATCATAGCGCTCTCAAAGCAACACTGCCAACACCGTAAAAATTAAAGTTTTTACATTCCTCTTATTTGCGCCGATGAGAGATCCTTTGCTGACGTCATAGTCAGCATTCGGCCAATTGTGGTGGGCCGACCACAGCGACACTTTCCATCGCTCACGTCGCCAATAGACCTTTTGCTGTCTTACCCAAGCATCAAGGAGAATGCAGGGATTGGTGTTCCACGCGCCACACGCGCACGCCTTTCCTGTATAAAAGATTCGAAGTAAATAACCAAAAGAAAGCATTGACGAACGCGCGTGCAAGATGCCATTTGTTTTAGGTTTTTGCTTTGGAAAAGTTACTACTGCTGAGGCCAGCACGTGCGGCGCGTGGAACACCAATCCCTGCATTCTCCTTGATGCTTGGGTAAGACAGCAATTAGCCCCGTGCGCGACCGAAAGCGTCGCTGTGGTCGGCCTTCCACGATTGGCCGAACGCTCACTATGACGTCGGAAAGGGGATTTATCGTCGAAGGAATAAGAGGAATGAAAGAACTTCAATTTTGACGGTGTTGGCAGTGTTTCTTTGAGAGCGCAATGATTTCAAGCTTCCACCATGCTATTTACAAACACCATCGAACTTGTTGTTCGCAAGGTAATGACGTCACAAGGGGGAACCATAGGAGGGCGCCACCAAAACATCTCGCCGCTAATAGGTCTATACTTCGTTTCAGCTTGGGTCCAGACGCAGGCGATGCTACAAGCGCGAGCTCCGGGCTTTCAGCGTCCCTGCCAAGCACGCGCGCTCGTGCAATGCAAGACTGTTCAGGGCCACACGCTCGCGCTCGTAGCATCGGCTGCGTCTGGACCCAAGCTGAAATGAAGTATAGACGCGGTCCTAGACGCGGTAACCGAAGTCACATTTTTCTCTCGCCGCATGGCAGCCTTCCAAATACAATACGGCTGGAGAACTGCGGTGGATTGCAAACTCCACAAAACAAATCTAGTTACTATATGAAAACATGAATTTCGGGACGCACCGCAATAGAATCGATTCGCCCAACCAGGGGCGCTTCGAAATTGCGACGGTAGCGCCACTGCAGTACAACACATGGTCGTGTCGCGTCGGTCGTGTTCGTAGCATTGCATTGGCGTCGCAGGTGTTTCGAGCGTTTGGTGAAGATTTAGAGAAGGATTGAAAGCGTGCGAGAATTACTTCTCATGGTGAGTCAAGAAACGATAAAGAAGCTTCAATAACACGCATCTTCTGCCGAGAAAGCGGTTGATTTCCCCGCCAACGAGTCGGGTCCGCCTCGCAAGTACGGCCGTGCGGCGTCTACGAGATACATTTACAGGTGAGCGTCACTTGTTTAAATTTTGCGCTGTAATAACATTGTGCCTTCTACTCTTAAAAGAAAGATTACTAATCGCAATGAACCACTGTTCTCGTGAGTCCTGTTAGACGACGTCGGGGTGCTATTTTTCGGTCACTGAACCACCGGCAGACTACGTTCTCGCACTAGAGGCTACGAGTGGAATAGCTTTTCGGGCTCGTCCACGTAGGAGAAATATTAACGTGTCGGGGATCGTGCGGGCATAGGGTGATGATTCCGGGAAGAGATAAGTCCCCCACGTACAGTTGAGACTACAGGTCCTCGCTGGGCCTGGAGTCGCGGAGCGGTGCGAGCATTGTGCCGACGGTCTTAATTTTATTAGTATTGCTGAGCACGCTTCCTGCATCAGCCTGTCTCAGCAGTAGGGAACTAAAACTCCAGGGCACGACCTGAACGAAGGCCTCGCAGATTTATTACCAGGTATTTTTGTTCCACTTCACTGAGGCAGTAGGTTGCAGTTACTTGGACCTGCTCCTGCTGATTAATGGTACTTTTTCTGCGAGTTTGAACAATAATGTGCCGCGAGGTAGTGTCAGAAAGAGAGGCAAAAGAGTTGAAAACGAGAAGAGGCGAGCCTAGACTAAATCTCCTGCATAAAGGTTTCCTATGCAGATGACTGCACATAATTTTAGTCGGATTTTCATGATAAAGTTCAGTTGGATGGATTTATCAAAACTTCATTTCTCTTTCAGGTTCAAGGTGTCCAATCCACATGAAAGATTTTCAAATATTGGGGGGGGGGGGGGCTTCATTCATACTCTCCTGTGTGGGACATTTTAGGAGGAAAGTGTTGTGTAGAAAAGAAAACACCAGCGACACATGATAGGTTGCCATTATTAAAACAATTTTTATTTTCTGGAAAAATAATCCATGCCTGTCAGTGTTTCATTGCTGCTTCACTGAATAAAGTTTGTTTCGTTGCATGTTTTCAAGCGTTTCCAGGAATGTACCGTATTTTCCGGGCTATATTTTTAAAAGTTGAACTTTTAGGCTGTGCAGGCTATGCAGGATTTCTGTTTTTCAATATCATTGATTATGATGAGACGAGACAGATTTTGTGAATGAAAGAGCATGTTAATGAAGATCTATGTATATTAGATGCTTTTTTGTGAGCTAAGAAACCAGACATTTCTCAGTGTGTGCCGTCTATGACAAGATATTTGTGACGACTAAGCACAAGGTGCGGACTATGCACCGTGTGTGTACAATCTAAGCAAACTCTTATTTTTTACCCCAAATTTTTCTTCGCGGACTATAATCTGGAAAATATGGTACAGCAGCATAATGCAACGCTTTCAGAAATGTTTTGTTGACAGTGCAAAATATTTTTATTGAGTTCAATCACAACCACCAGTAGGTGGTTGTGATAAGAACCGGGCACATATAGAGAATGCAAAATAGACGAGGGAGGTTCACCTGTATCTTCGAGGGAGGAAGTGAAAATTAATTTAAGTTAACTAAGAATCTTTCACGAGCAATTACAAGGTTGGCAGGTTCCCTGCAATTAGTCTTTATTCAACACCTCAGCTGGCACCTCGTCTAGTAACTTGTTGTAGGATGAGCATCAGCGTCGTCCTTGCAGGTGTTCACGAAGTGCACGCTACAGATCCTCGTTGACGTTGGCGGAATCAAAACTGAACCGCCCCCACTGAAAAATAAATCAATAATATAAGATCCCTGGTGTGATCAGCGGAAAATCGACACGAAATAATAAATAAACTATTATTGTCCCTAACAAGTAAAAAGCGTAATCAGGCTTTTTTTATATTAAAAGGGGGAGGGAAGGGAGGGGGGGGGCTGGTTGAGGCGGTTTGGATGTGCATTCCTCGTGTGTGTTGTTTGGGAGGGGGATGCATGTGTATATTATAGGGCCGTACATGATGGCTATAAACAGTTAAAAAACGGGAACAGCGATTAAGAAACACACACGGCAGGACAAAGCTGTACTCGCAACCCCCAAAAGCCCCTGCTGACAAGGTAAGAACGGCAGGGCGTCTTTTCTGAACGACCAACCTCCAGCACGTCTTCGTTGCCCTTCGCTGCGATTTGGCTGCATGTTCACGCTCGAGGCTCGCGAGATGCAAGCCCTATCGAAGGTAGGAAGCTAGTGCTGGAGGTGGGGTATCTGAAGCTGCTCCCTACCGTCCTCATCCTGTCGGTGATTATAGTTGAAATATTCGTGCCAAAGGGATCCAACATCGCGATCGTGGCCCCGTCAAACACCTCAAGGGAAGGGTCAGACGTGCACGAAAATCAAATATTCCGTCACGCAGGCACAGCCAACTGACTTTCCCGCGTTCGGTAGTCATGCTGTTAATGTTCGGACCCCAATTCCATTCCGTTTTTCCGGCGTATTTAGTAAAACTGATCTTCCAACGAACGAGAAACTTACTTTTGTTGGAGCACTGCCGTGGTTCGGGCTTGGCGCCGTCCGAGTCACAACCAGTTCGAGTCTCGTACGGCTTTTCAGGGAAGCGGTAGAATTTTAAGGACTGACTACAACAATATCGGAGGTTGTTACTGCGATCAACAACGAGATATTTGTGCTAGCCGGGCTTTTATATCATCTTTATCGCGATTAATATTATTGACTAACGTACCCGACCGTCTACGGCGGAGAAGCGAGGCGAAAAACAACGAGCCACTCGGATTGGGGCGTCCCGCCAGGGGCTGGAATGGCGCTGTAGTCAGCGGCGAAACTTGAGCGCTTCGGTCCTATACCCCGAGTCATTACGCACCCCGATTTCTGGATTACTCTTCTCAGCTAAAGTTCAAAATCGAGAGTGAAGTCGCACCTGTCGCCATAACATCCATAATCTGCAGAAAGAAATATGAACGAGGAAAGGATAAAATTCGAGGTACATACCATGGTGTTGTGAAAGTGACGAATGTAAAAATTATATCGGAATATTTTTGTGCTGCTGCAAGAGAGCGGACCCTTGTGGTTCCTTGGGGTTATTGGACGAGCTCGGCGGTCCTACGAAACCACATATCTGGAAGAGAGAGGTAGAAATTTGTTCCGACTCTTTTAAGAGAGGGGTTGGGTGTGTCACTTAAATAAAAAAACAAAAAAAAACGTTATTGAGTTTTTTTCTTTTCGTTTTCGGAACAATTAAGCACGAGACACGAAGGATTAGTAGGCCACTTCACTAAGCGAACCTATGTAATGTTTAGGGTGCTTCGTTTTCTGTTAGGCACACAGAACCTCCCCACTTTGAACTTCTTAGTGCTAACTTCGGGAAAGCAATAACCCGCAGTGCGAACAAAACCGATATTTCGGGGTGCCCGGTGCCCTGCAATGCCCAAGATATCGCTTTTGGCCGCGTTGCAGATTATCATTTGCGTCGTAGATCAGGGTTTGAAAGGAGTCACAATCGTTGATGCGTTTGCTATGCGTCGCTGCAAACACAACATATGCACCACCTTCATGAGCGTATCTCGAAAGGAGGTTGATTTTCTACGCATGGAACGTTTGGCCGCCGTTTCCTCTGCGTGACGTCGCCGGTCAGCTTTGGAGATAGCGAGTTTTAGCAGGTCGTTTCGTAGCGTGAGCTACACTGGCCGAGGTTGAGCAGTTTCGAGTGGCTCCTGGAGAGCCGTGCTGCGCATGCGCGAGGAGCAGTGACGTCACATGGCGCACAACTGGCGCGCCGGAGCCGCCGCCGCCGCGCGCTCCACCGCCGCCGCGCGCGCCTCGCCGGTCTGCGCATTCCAGAGGAGTGACGTCATAGCCGCGGCAGACGCACTGGCGCCGGCGCGTGCCCAGCTGTGCGCCTCTGTTGCGGAGTAGCCAAGTCTGACGCTGCACCGGAGCCGCTTGATAGCGCCTCTCATTTAGTGCGCATGCGCAGAGGCATCAAGGGGGTATACATATAGCGGGGTGTTTGCCAGTGCGGTATAGTCATGAAGAAGGAGAGCAAAATTGCTGCTCAGCGGCACAGAAGAGCGGAGAAGCCTAACTCATCGTATCCCGAAGTAGTTGCCTGGCAATTAGCGGTTGAGCGTAGGAAGAACGAACAGAAGAAGGCTAAACGTGCTGCGGAGACACCGGAGCAAAGGGAGGAACGTCTAGCAAAGCGGGGTCGCCGGGAGGCTGAGCGACGTGTCCGACCGCTCACGCTACGTATATCCTGGCATAGCCGAGCTAAGCCACTGCAATTTCTCTCCTCCGCTACGGTATCCGCAAAGAAGGCGCCGCAACTAAGCATGGGCGCCCTCAGCCTTTTCTGCATAGTTCAAGGTCTCCTGGCGGATTGCGCAGAGCTAAATTAGGGAGTTTTCGTAGATTGTTTTCGCCGTCCCGGAACTCTCTCCACAACCCGCTACGATATTCATATTAAAAATAGCGCAAAAAAGACAGGACAAAAAGACGAAGAAGCACACAGGACAAGCGCTAACTGGCAACTATAAAGTTTAATGAAAGCTTCCAACTTTGCTATCGCCGTGCACGCGCGTAGTCCCGTCCCAACAAAAACATGGCGTACCGCCAAATCAGCAGATACAGCCCACCCACCGGCTGGTCCAAAAAGTCAGCAAAACAGCTACATCACTCCGCCGCACAATCCGAACGAGGAAAGGAAAAGAAAAAGCGCCGCGTTAATATTTACAAGTTAGATAGTGTTAATGAAACTGTACTCTTTCGGCTGCATATACACCGATGCGACGCTTATACAAACGTCTTTGTCACAAGCATGTATTCTTGCCGCCTCCATCAACTCTCGTTCTATCCTTCCTTTGTTGCGTCCCTCCACCTGCCCACCGTCCAGCGTAGGGGAACAACCACAAGTTTTACAATGCCCCGGCAAGTGGGAACCGTAATTATTGCCAAGTGAAGCCGCATGCTCTCGAAGTCTATCATTTAAGCAGCGTCCCGTGTGCCCTATGTAAACACGACGCTGAGCGGGCCGAAAGTGAAGAAATCTGCTTGCAGCAAGAAACACGTCACAAAGTTTGTACCATGTGCCACTGAGGTGGTTTACAGGATTCCTTTAACGTGTGGTCGTGTTTACATAGGGCAGACGGGACGCTGCTTAAATGATAGACTTCGAGAGCATGCGGCTTCACTTGGCAATAATTACGGTTCCCACTTGCCGGGGCATTGTAAAACTTGTGGTTGTTCCCCTACGCTGGACGGTGCGCAGGTGGAGGGACGCAACCAAGGAAGGATAGAACGAGAGTTGATGGAGGCGGCAAAAATACATGCTTGTGACAAAGACGTTTGTATAAGCGTCGCATCGGTGTATATGCAGCCGAAAGAGTACAGTTTCATTAACACTATCTAACTTGTAAATATTAACGCGGCGCTTTTTCTTTATTTTCCTTTCCTCGTTCGGATTGTGCGGCGGAGTAATGTAGCTGTTTTGCTGACTTTTCGGACCAGCCGGTGGGCGGGCTGTATTCTGCTGATTTGGCGGTACGCCATGTTTTTGTGGAGACGGGACTACGCGCGTGCACGGCGATAGCAAAGTTGGAAGCTTTCATTAAACTTTAGTTGCCAGTTAGCGCTTGTCCTGTGTGCTTCTTCGTCTTTTTGTCCTGTCTTTTTTGCGCTATTTTTAATATAAATGTCCATCACCAACTTGCCCAGCAAACCAAGCTTTTACCGCTACGATACCCGGAACTCTACAGTCAAAGCCATCGGCGCGCAGGCGCAGTAGCGGCTTCTTCGTTACGGAGGGCTTAGTGGAGGGGGAAACGCGCTCTACGAAAACTCCCCACTGGTGCTTAGCGGGTTGCGAAAACGACCTGCTAAAATTTCTTATTCCCCTCGCTCTAGTCTTCCGAACTCCTTTCCCTTCCCTGCCCTTCCAGTCTCCTTCTTTCTTGCCCTCTTCCAGTTTTCTTTGCAAAAATTCGTTTCCAGGTCGAAGTAAATAAATGCTGTTGCAGTTCAGGGTTGCCTTCGGGCGCTTTGTCCTTTTAGCAACTTCATTATCCGGTGTTCAGCATTTCGATGTTTAATATCGTCGTAATGCAAAGTTTTGAACTCAACAAATAACCTTTATTCACAAGAAAAAAATCAGGACGAGTTTTAATACCCTGAGTTGATAAACATCCGCCGGTGACGAAAATTCAAAAGCGGTTACCACCGAAAAACTTTGGCGGTTGGAAATATTCGGCCTGGTTATAACCAAAACACTTCAGTCGGTGAATGTTCCCGCCCTAGCGGCGGCTAATTTCTTTGAAACGCCTACTCTGTAGAATTTTGTGAAACATGTTATCTCGTCGATCATCCATCCTTCCAGTGCCTATTGAGATGTCGATGTGGTTCTTAGAAGACACCGCCAACAACATTAGTGTCGTCCGGAACCATTGACTTTGGAAGCGTGTGTTTTCGCTTGGGGAACTGGGATGCGTTGATTGTTATCTGTTCCTTTTGCCTACTACAAACCATTCCAAAACTCGCCTTCTGGGTGCCACCAACTTTGTCTGCTGGGCCGTGAAGCGCGTTCGAGCGTTCGCAATAGCTCTCTAGGCCAAAAGATTGTACACTGCGTATGCGTTCACAGCTCAATGACTTAGGCATTTTTCGTCGTGATAGATGCTCTCACGAGAAGAGCGTATGAAATATCTGAATAGAATTGGATATTTGAAATGTTCTTGTCATATCGGATTTTTCTTACTCGGTTATCAACGTTTTTTAGCGTCGTCACAAGACGTTCAACCAAAATACACTGTGGTTTAAAAGATAACCACAGAAAACATGCACCAATTTTCTCTCAAAAGTAAACACCGGAAAAAAAACGTACCCTAATAGATTACCCATGTCACCTTTTTGGGCAATATATGAATTTCCAGAAGAACAGCGAGTTATCACCCTCCACTAGAATTACCCTGACTACGGAGCTCGCGACCCGTTTTTCCCTGTGTCAGATTGCGGTGACCACGAACCGTACGGAGGTCACAGGACATCCGTGGAAAATATAAAAAAAGGCAAAGAACGATCTACTCTGTGCACGTTTTGTCCCCGATTTGCACGACGCCAAGGCCGAAAGACGTTTGTGTGAAAGTAAACGATAAAGTTCGACTTTGTGTCAAAAAAAGAAGAAATCCGTTTTCAAAAGAAAAAAAAAGTATAAGAAAGCACAACGCATTCACGGACCGCAAGGTTGTGGAACACTCAGTCGTCACGAATGTTCCTTCGGAAAGTGTGGTCGAGCGAGGTTCGTAGCACTAGCCATGGAAAATTAAAATAGATAACAGAACGAAGGTCTTTTGTTGTTGTTGTTCATACCTATAAGCAATATAGTGTCATCCACTCTGCGCAGCGTAGTGGGAGTCACAAGCGAGAGAGAGAGAGAGAGAGAGGAGCTCCCATCGGGGACGCACAAAGGAAGGTGAATAGTTGTTCCTCACCCTCCTCCCAACTGCTTATGATAAAAACTTTGTGTGCACGCCCAGATTTCTCTTCCTTGAATGGGTTAAAACAGCGCAGAAAGACAAAGAACCAGTAAAAGAAACACAGACAAAGCGCTGACTTACAACTGAATTCTTTCTTCTGCGCCATTCAGCTAGTAAACTTGAAACCAGATAAACATACAAGCAATAGACCCCAAAACACGTCATCTTCCCATCAAGCCGACACGCGGCTACACGTGCTCACCCACCTTTCTGATAAAATTTATCTCATCACTAACCAGGACAAGTGACGGAACTCTTAAGCACATGCCCGCGTCATGGTTGGTAATAAACACTGTTCACGGTGACAGATGTACATGCTCTCGAATGTTTAATGAAATTAAAATTTTAGACTTACATAGAACTAAGTATGCTAGTGGGGGTTGACGAAGCTGTTTTTATATTCCAACCGTGACGCGGGCATGTGCATAAGTTTTCCGTCACTTGCCCTGGTTAGTGATGAGATAAATTTTATCATAAAGGCGGGTAAATACGTGCAGCCGCGTTTCGGCTTGATGGGAAGATGACGTGTCATCGGGACGATTGCTCGTATGTTTATCAGGTCTCAAGTTTACTTTCTGAATGGCGCAGAAAAAAAATTCAGTTGTAAGACAGCGCTGTGTCTGTGTGTATCCTTTTACTGGTCCTTCGTCTTTTTGCGCTGTTTTAACCCGTTCAATATGACCATCAACCAACTCGCCCAACTTTGCACCTTCTTGTCTCTTTTCTTGTTCCGTATTCGGACTGTGCCCTGGAAACGCTGTGTGCTTGTGGGTTGTTAGGGAAGTGGACTTTGAATCGGGGAGGCTACCCTGACGCTTCATGATGAGCGGAGCAATCTTCAGTAGTAGCCAGCTGAAGTGGCTTTCTCGAGACCGGTTGTTTTTAGAAAAGAGCATTGAAGCATGCACTTTTAGCTACTCTGGAGCAACGGTCCGCACGCTGCAGGAAAGGATAGACATCCTGCCGCTGAAGAAGTTGGACTTGTGGTAGTTCACATAGGTGGAAATGATCTCCAGAACGGCGGCAGGGGGTCAGCAGTTGTCCAAGACATTGTGGTGAGTGCTCTTTCAGCAACCGTTTGAACCTACCAAGTGGGAATCCGTAAGCCGGCAGTAAGAGACTATTATTTTGCTAT
>JAZHYW010009906.1:0-22450 GCA_037355805.1 Ixodes ricinus | reverse complement strand
TTATTTATTTTACAATAGTGCAGGCCAGTTCTCTGGCCCAAGCAGGAGGGGCAACAAATGCAGCATATGGGTGCTACAAGAAACATAAAATACTAAAAAGAACACAAGACCACTCGCTGCGGAATGAACGCGATCCAGACTAAGTGGGCTCCTTCTAATGCTCAGGTGAAATCGGCTGATCTGAATAATGGTTTCACGGTAGCACTTATACGAGTCCGAAATTGTAGGAGGAGATAAAACTGGGCTGATAGGCATTTGTTTTGCGCAAGACGGTGCTTGTAGTACGTGATCCCTAGTGTGTCGTGTTTCTTCACCCGAGACTTAATTGATTGAGATAGCAGAGTGCATTTAAGCTTACTTTGGATGTCCAGGATGCTAAAAGAAATGAAGATGACGACTCATTTTCCGACGTGTATGAGTAGGTGGCATTTGGTTATCCCTCATAATTTCAGTGGGCGAGGTCCAATCTTTTGTATTTACTAAATATAAACCTAACTGCCTTTCTTTGTAGAAGTTTCAAGATGGTGGATATCTTTTTAATGCGAATATTAATGCGAATAGCATTCTTTGGATACTTCACGCACTTTTCGTCTATGTATCTATCTATCTATCTATCTATATATCTATCTGGCTATCTAACCTCTTACGCCGCGGGTCGATAAATAAATAAAAAAGACCGGCGCCGGCGGGATTCGAACCGTTGACCCTTTGATCAGCAGGCAGACGCGCTAACCACAGAGCTATGAAGGCAGTCATTCAAGGCACTCTAAACACCTGTTTATATCTTTACCATCGCGCGCGTTCCATGCACGAGGGCTCATTCCGCTCTCGTGAGGCTTAGCACTGCCCCTAGCTCACCCTCTCCCGCGCTCGGGGAGAGGGTGATGTAGCGGCCGTGCTCACCCTCACGAGAGCGGAATGAGCCCTCGTGCATGGAACGCGCGCGCACCAGTAGCTGTGACAGCGCTGTAAGGCGCGTCCTATGGTAAAGATATAAACAACCGTTTAGAGTACCGTTGGTTGAGACTAAGCTGAGACGCCAGAAAGTCTGGTCGGTACCATTTTGAGTGTTTGTGCGTATGGCGCGTGCTTTGCTCGCCTTCCTAAGTGACACAAACGCGCACGTGCTGGGCTGCGGAGATCGTGCGCAGGGCTGTGAAAGTGTCAACAAATTTAGAATCGCCTTAAGAGTGGGCTGGCGTATCTAGAGTGTGCCGGCCACCTGACGAACGCGCATAACTCCGCACCGTTTGATGCTATTCGCATTAACGTAGATAATCATTCCCAAAGGATGGGTTCTGCTGATTTTTATTCAGAACGACTATTCTCCAGAAACACTCCGAAAACGAAGAGAACTTTGGCGGACCACAAAACCGATAGGTCACGGTATGAACGTTTCTCTGCAAGCGATAAACTCGCATTAACCATGCGTGCTACGTATCGGACGACGCTTCTAACGCACGCATTCCGGTACAGGCGGCGAGTGGGAATGACGCTCATAATAAAGACAACTCGAAACGTTAAGTGACGAGCAGGGACGACGCTTTTAACAGAACACATCCCAGATGCGGGCAGGGAGAGTGCAACACCGTTTACCACCTCAGCAGATTACGGTCCCCGTCGCATCAGTTACGTGTGCTTTCATTGAATGCGCCAAGCATCGTAAATCAAACTGATAGTCTTTGAACAGTAAGCTGCTCGCCATGATCCCCATAGCTGTTTAACCCAAACTTGGCTACGTGGTAGGTCGTGACGATCTGAAGTAATTCCAGCCGGGTTGTCAACTATTTAGGCGTGATCGTGGGTTCCCGCGGTGGAGGCGTAGCAGTTATCGCAAAGTTCCCATGTCAATGTAACCTTCCTTGATCAGATTGACGGCCGTGAAAGTTTTGTTTTGAATACATCATTGTGGGGTTTCACTGCTGTTATTCTGCTGCCTGTTTGTTATGGGCACCCAATGCGGCCGACTTGTTTCTTGGTAACCAAAACCGATCATCTTGCTAGCCCAGCATACTGCAACCGTGTGCTAGCAGCGGGCGATATTAACTTGTCAGCTACTGATTGGAATCAACAGCGCTTCCTATGGAATGTCTCAGTTGCAGTGATAGAATCGTAGACATTATGCGCAGCTTTAAACCCAGCAGTCAACATTGTTTGTGAGCTTACACTCCGTGAAAATGCTCTTTTGGGTCTCTTTTTTGTTAGTCAAGTGATTTCCTCACTGGAGTGCTCAGGCCGTTGAACCTAAGTACCTCAGATCATCGTTTGCTGTCCTTTTGTTGGACTGCTGAGACTACGTGGGAAAGTACGCGGAATCGTTCCTGTTGTGAATGTTAAAGACTATGAACGAGCTAACGATGTCGACATAATCGATTACCTCGATGATAAGCTAAATATTAGCTCTCGAGCAACCGGCGTTTCCTGACTTGTGGAAACATTTTAGGGAAGGCTTCTCGAAGTTTTCCATCGAACACTTTGTCACATCGAAGGAAAATACGTAATAGCGCATAAAACCCCTGGATAAGCCGACAAATTATTCAGATTAAGCATAAAATTAAAGCTGGCGTAGAAGGCAACATAACACTGCATCAGAGTGCTACGAGGAGCTTAAGCAACATACTCGTGGTTAGCAATTAAATTGACTTAAAAACACATTATTCTAATATCACGCATCCTGCAGTTCATTACAAAGCGACCCACAGAAATTTTAGCATTATCTCGGATCAAATAAGGAAGTGTTAACAAAAATCAAAGTGGATGTGGGAACTTTTTGACCGAGGGTAAGGGAACAGCGAAAATATTTAATCAATATTTCCAAAGTGTATTTATTTCAAAAGATGACAACGGGGCAGCCGGCCCCTCCTATAAATTCTCTCGAGGTTCCTGTAATTTCAGTCGAAGGTTTCTTGTCAGTAGTTGCGGAAACTGAAAGTAAAAAGAGTTCTGATCCAAGACGGTTCTTACCCAATGCCTTTTATAAACGTTATGCACTGCAATTAAAGCTGAGATTTTCGACTAAGATTTTTCAAGTTTCCTTACTTACCGGAGAAGTGCCAGATGACTGGAGCCGGAAGCTCGGGTTGTGCCTGATTCCCGCAAGAAAGGCTTGATAAGTTATTGGTGTCTAATTATGAGTGCTGATATCAATTACTTCTTGTTGCTGCAAGTTATTGGAACACGTCGTTGCCGGTTACACTAAAAGTTTCTTATCCGAAAAGGGATCTTATCTTCATAAGCAGCATGGATTCAGGAAGGAAATGTCACACCATCACGCAACTCCGGTACGTCTGTTCATAAATCTCTCGCGATTCTCGATGATTCAGGGCATTTGGATGTTCACTTTTAGACTACCGCCAGGCCTTTGATAAGGTGCCACATGCAAAACTGCTTTATAAGCTCGAACGCATAGGGACTTCCCTCTTACATTATTCTTTTGGATAAGTGCCTACTTAAGAAATAGATCCCAATTCGTTGATGTTGGCGGCCCATCTTCCAAATGTTCTGCTCTGTCGCTCAGGCGTGCCCCAAGGAAGTGTGTTGGCACCATTGCTATTTCTTATTTGTTTAAATGATCTAACCGAGGTGGTTTCTCGTCTGGTTTCTATGAGATTGTTCGCGGATGATTGCCTTGTTTTTAAAGACATCCCAACACTGCTGACGATCATTATGCATTTCAAGAATCTGTTATCCAGAAATAGTGCACTAGTGTGAAGCTTGGGGTATGATTTGAAAATTGAAAAAACTGTGCTTCTAAAAAATTACACGAAAAAACATATAAAAGCTCATTTGAGTATCACCTTCACAACATTGCCATTCCTGAAGGTCACTAGCTATACAAATTTGGGTGCTGCTATTACTAATTGTTTAATTTGGTCTACACACATCTCAAATGTTTGCTCTAAAGCTTTCGCTAAACCGTGTTTTCTAAGGCGAAAGCATCAAACTACGTCCCCAGTAGTGTTAAGCTCCTCGCATACAATACGTTCATCGAGGTCAAAACTCGAATATGGGGCAGTCATTTGGGATCCCCACAATAAAAAAATCAGCAGAGCCCATCAGCTACGGGAATGATTATCTACGTTAATGCGAATAGCATCAGAAGCGGTGCGGAGTTATGCGCGTTCGTCAGGTGGCCGGCACACTCTAGATACGCCAGCCCACTCTTGAGGCGATTCTAAATTTGTTGACACTTTCACAGCCCTGCGCACGATCTCCGCAGCCCAGCACGTGCGTTTGTGTCACTTAGGAAGGCGAGCAAAGCACGCGCCATACGCACAAACACTCAAAATGGTACCGACCAGACTTTCTGGCGTCTCAGCTAGTCTCAACCAACGGTACTCTAAGCGGTTGTTTATATCTTTACCATAGGACGCGCTTTACAGCGCTGTCACAGCTACCGGTGCGCGCGCGTTCCATGCACGAGGGCTCATTCCGCTCTCGTGAGGCTGAGCACGGCCGCTACATCACCCTCTCCCGAGCGCGGGAGAGGGTGAGCTAGCGGCAGTGCTAAGCCTCACGAGAGCGGAATAGCCCTCGTGCATGGAGCGCGCGCACCGGTAGCTGTGACAGCGCTGTAAGCGTCCTATGGTAAGATATAAACAAATGTTTAAAGTGCGTTGAATGACTGCCTTCATAGCTCTGTGGTTAGCGCGTCTGCCTGCTGATCAAAGGGTCAACGGTTCGAATCCCAGCCGGCGCCGGTCTTTTTTATTTATTTATCGACCCGCGGCGTAAGAGGTTAGATAGCCAGATAGATAGATAGATAGATAGATACATAGACGAAAAGTGCGTGAAGTATCCAAAGAATGCTATTCGCATTAAAAATACATGTTCCCTTCAGTTTCACTATTCCGCAGAACTGCTTGTTTTCATGATGATCTTGGAAATAAAGCGTAGCCGGCGGCCGATCTTTAGCAGGCCTCCCAGCCGATAATTCTTGCCACGGAAAAACAACTTACATCCAGTTTATCTAGGAACGCTTCTTTGATCACATTATGACGCAGCACCAGCTCCGTTTCTTCAGGAGACTCTTTAATTTCAAAAACGCTTCGAATTCGCTCTCCTTCCACGGTCACTCAGCACGACTAACTTTGGGCTCTACAATCTCATGGCCTCTTGCATCCTCACGACGCATTGGTTAAAGTTATCCACGGTCTCAGTTTTCTCCGGACATTTCTTTACAGATTGCTCTCAAAGCTGGTTATCCGCACACCAATAACTATACGGTTGACTTTCTGTCACTTTAGCCTTTTCTTAACTTCGGCCAAATCATTCCGTATGGCTTTTGACCTCTAAAAGTGATTCGAACATTTCTTCAACTTTTGGGCCCGGGTTTTCTTCTACGTCCCACTGAGTAATAATTTGCACACATGGAAACAATCGAATGCAATGACCCCAGCAAAGTATACGTGGGCAGGGCACAGCAACAAGGCATTTATCATCACTTCTGCGAGGATGCGCAACCAACCTGTAACGGCCTCGAGAGGACACATGATGGGTGCTCTGTTCCCTGCGCTTTCGCCGCGCTCCATTGAAGATGGTCGTGTGAGGCGATGGAACTGATGAGGGATTCAGGCTGATGCGTCCACCTGGTCCGGTGGTCACAGTGTAGTGAGTCCAGGAAGTGATTCGATGAAATGGCTCAGTACATGGGCACGACTGCAGCAGCTCGATGACGTTAGGTGATGCGCAGGGTAAGCAAACTCGTGGTCGCGAAGCCCGATGCACCGGCAAGCAGCGAGCAGCAGGGTCTGTAACAGTCCCGAGAGGACTGTTAACCTACTTCAAAATCGCAAACAGCCAGTGGGAAAGTATGCCTTAAACGAAATCGTGATAACGGGGAAACTGTTCTTCTGATACATGATCAAATAAGAATAGGAAACGAAGTCTTTCGAATGAGACGATGACACCAATACACCAATATGCAAAAAAAAAAGAGATCAGCCAACTAAATAAAGGAATGTAAAATGACGCCAATCACCTTTAAGCAAGCACTTTAAGCAATCACTGAAGATCCTAAGTCCTAATGCTCAGGGGATCGTGAATAATCATTTTTCGACCTGGAACTTATCTTGTACTTGCCCTTGATTCCTATGTTATTGTGCCGAAACGTGGCTACACGGTGGTACTGGTTATTGCTTGATATGCGAAATTGTCTCCCACTCTTAGAGGCATTATTAGAAAAGATAGAGGATCAAGGGGCGGTTGCGTTGCAGTTATTTTGAAAGATTTGGTACAATTGGCGCCGGTAGATGGTGTTATCGGTGGCGAGGTATTGGTGCAACTTGACATTCCATCAGAAACATTTTGCTTTGGAGTTTGCGTTTGTTGCTGACAAATACCTCGCTAAAACTTTCCAGAGGGTTATGAGATTATACTTTTCTGCTTTACCGATAAAACTGGGGTTCATTTTAATGGGAGACTTCCCCATTAAAAATATAGTTATGTTTGTTATTAAGCCGAACGTGGTTATGTCGATGTAATATGCATTAGTTTTTCAAAGACCTTTGACCATGTTCCATAGCTGACAAATTGCTGACAGGTCACTTAAATCAGGACTGAGTCGGAGTTCGAACATGGTACGTGTCACATTTAAGTGACCAGAACGCAGTATGTACGTTATAACAATGTACGCTCTCCCCATTTGCAGTTTATTTAGGAGTACCCCAAGGATCGGTTTTAGCACCGATCTCATTTTAGTTTATATTAATAAACATGGATTCAAAGATCTGCCTTCTTTGTGGCGGTTCAAACGCCATCGCGAGATGACCGTATGATTTTTTCGAATATTGCCAGAAATTGCATCGCGAGAGTCGCTAACGCGTCTCGTTGATTGCGTTTCGTTTGGTTTGGGCCAACGGCGGCATTGGCAGCAGCGACGGCCAACTGTGCACTTGCCCTAACACTGAACTATGTACTCGCAGATATCCCGTGCTGTGGCATCGCCTGTCCCACCGGACGACGAGCAGGACCTCTGCATCATCTTGGAAGCCCACTCGTCATCTGCTCTGCCACGTGCCACTACGCGCCTATCATGTCGACCATCTACTGATCTTCACGGGCATCAACATCATAGCGCTAGCATAAAGGAAGACGACCACCAACATTCCGGGCATTGGCAGCAGCGACGGCCAACTGTGCACTTGCCCTAACACTGAACTATGTACTCGCAGATATCCCGTGCTGTGGCATCGCCTGTCCCACCGGACGACGAGCAGGACCTCTGCATCATCTTGGAAGCCCACTCGTCATCTGCTCTGCCACGTGCCACTACGCGCCTATCATGTCGACCATCTACTGATCTTCACGGGCATCAACATCATAGCGCTAGAATAAAGGAAGACGACCACCAACATTTCGGGCATTGGCAGCAGCGACGGCCAACTGTGCACTTGCCCTAACACTGAACTATGTACTCGCAGATATCCCGTGCTGTGGCATCGCCTGTCCCACCGGACGACGAGCAGGACCTCTGCATCATCTTGGAAGCCCACTCGTCATCTGCTCTGCCACGTGCCACTACGCGCCTATCATGTCGACCATCTACTGATCTTCACGGGCATCAACATCATAGCGCTAGAATAAAGGAAGACGACCACCAACATTCCGGGCATTGGCAGCAGCGACGGCCAACTGTGCACTTGCCCTAACACTGAACTATGTACTCGCAGATATCCCGTGCTGTGGCATCGCCTGTCCCACCGGACGACGAGCAGGACCTCTGCATCATCTTGGAAGCCCACTCGTCATCTGCTCTGCCACGTGCCACTACGCGCCTATCATGTCGACCATCTACTGATCTTCACGGGCATCAACATCATAGCGCTAGAATAAAGGAAGACGACCACCAACATTTCGGGCATTGGCAGCAGCGACGGCCAACTGTGCACTTGCCCTAACACTGAACTATGTACTCGCAGATATCCCGTGCTGTGGCATCGCCTGTCCCACCGGACGACGAGCAGGACCTCTGCATCATCTTGGAAACCCACTCGTCATCTGCTTTGCCACATGCCACTACGCGCCTATCATGTCGACCATCTACTGAACTTCACGGGCGACAACATCATAGCGCTCACATAAAGGAAAACGACCACCAACATTCCAGGCATTGGCAGCAGCGACGGCCAACTGTGCACTTGCCCTAACACTGAACTATGTACTCGCAGATATCCCGTGCTGTGGCATCGCCTGTCCCACCGGACGACGAGCAGGACCGCTGCATCATCTTAGAAGCCCACTCGTCATCTGCTCTGCCACGGGCCACTACGCGCCTATCACGTCGACCATCTACTGATCTTCACGGGCAACAACACCATAGCGCCAGCATAAAGAGGACGACTACTAACATTCCGGGAATTGGCAGCAGCGACGGCCAACTATGCACTTGCCCTAACGCTGAGCTACGTACTCACGAGGTTAATTCCATACCCTGTGGTCTATTTTTTTTATTTCTTGCTCTCTCTGCAGCCACAGCGTATAGTGTTATTTGTTTGATTTTTGTTGTTTGCTCACGAAATGGCAAAGGACCTTACCAAACTGTTGAATGAGTTAAAGAAGACTTGAAGAAAGAAGTTAGAACGCTGAAAGACTCATTCGGCAGGGACATCAGGGCTGACCTGCGCGAGATTAAGTCTGGCATGGACTTCATGGATGGCCATTTCGAACAAATGAAGCAGAGGATAGATTATGCTCTAAGGAAAAACATGAACTTAAAAGCCAAAACGACAACCTTCGTCAGACAAACGAAGCTATGCAAAAATACATGAAGCAGTGCCAGGCTAGGCTACTTCACTGTGAGCAATATACGCGAAATGCAAACTTAGTGGTTAAAGGCCTGGCAAACGTGACAAAGAAGACCTTAAAGCCTTTTTGGCCCAAATTGGTGGACTTATTGGTGAGCCGATAGCGCCCGCCGATGTTGAAGTGTGTCATCGTGTACCAACACGTATTGCTGGGGAAAGTAACATCATCCTCCCGTTTGTATGCCACCGTAAACGCGATGCTGTACTTAAGAAGGCAAAAAAAAGACGTATCAGAATCTGTTGATCTCGGCTTGTCACCAGCTGTACCAGTCTCTGTAAATGAACATTTATGCCCAGCGCTCAAACGTTTGCTTGGGCAAACTATCGGCAAAAAGCACGAATTTCACTGGAAATTTGTGTGGGTCACAAATGAAAAGATCTTCGCCAAAAAGACTGACAGTGCCTGAGCATTCAAATTGTGACTGAAGATGACCTTGCCAAACTTTGCTAGGAACTGATGTAAGCTACTATCACACTACATGCCTAGGCGGTATCACGACTTTGTTTTTGTCATCAGATGTAATAGAATGTTTAGAAACTAGGAACAGTCTAGCAGCCTTTCATCTCAATATGCGCTCTCTCAAAAATAAAATGGATGCACTAGATACCTTAATTTATTACTTTCCACCCAGTTCGACGTTTTTCTTCATTGAAACATGGTATCATGATAACGATGATATGTATGTCTTAAAATGGTATAACAATGTTTATTTAAATCGGTATGAGAAACGCTGGGGAGGTGTTTCTACATATTTACGTTCGGCAAGACATCTGGTGTGAAATCCTGGAAACGTACACTGAAATGACTGAAGATATTGAAATATTAACAGTGAGAAGTAACAATCTAATTTTTTCAGTAGTATATAGGCCGCCGTCAGCGTGTTTCGGTAGGTTTGGTTTGTTTCTGGATAGATATATCGACTTTATATCAGTAAATAAGTTACCCCTTTTTCTAGGAGAAGATTTCAATGTAAATACTTTACGCCACTCGACTCTTTCGTCGCAATTGAATAACATTATAAGCTCGAATGGTTTCATGAATGTTATCCAGTCTCCCATTAGAATAAATATTTCTTCCTCAAGCGCCCACGATCTTTTTATTACAGATGTTTGTGAAAATGTTCATGACGCTGGTACAATTGCTAGTGACATTAGTGACCACATTCCCATATTCATATCCTGTGCCTATAGCACTTCCGTAAAAAGCTCAAATAGAGTTACATATGTCTTTCAGAACATATTCGAGCGTAATTTGAAAACGTTTAGGACAGAGATCTCCCCCACTGACTGGAACCCAGTATATTCTAAAACATGCGTAGATGATGCAACGCATTTATTGACGTCTTCAGCCAACTTTATAGCCCGAAGTTTTCCTGGGAAACAAAAACAGTTGCTAAAGATATTCGGAAGCCCTGGATCACACCTCTGCACCTAGAAAGCTAAAAACGGAAGGATCGTTTGTACAGGTCCTTTTTATTGACGAGAAATCCCGATAAACTGATCATTTTCAAGCAATTTCGGAACCACCGGACATATGAGTTACGAAAGGTTAGGCAAGAGTATTATACGCAGCTCTTTAATAGAAATTCTAGAAAACGTCCAGAAATAGTTTGTGAATCTACGAATGAAGTTTTTGCGCCGCAGTGGACAGCTTAATGATGTAGGCGAACTTTCAATCAATGGCAAAAATATATATCGGGAACGTTGTTAGCAGGACACTTTAACACAGCTTTTGTAAACTTAAATCCACCACCACACAATGTAAATGCTTCAAACTTTATTGAACACACAGTGCACGAGACACTTTTTCTAACGCTGACTGATGAACACGAAGTATACAACGCGTTTGCGGGTCTCAGCAATAGTAGAAGCTGCGATACTGATGACTTACAAGTTAGGCCTGTGAAATTTGTTCTTAACAACATCGCACCTTCCTTGCTGCACATTTTTAACCTTGCCTTGTCATCAGGAACATTTTCCCGTAAAAAGAAATTAGCTAAAGTCTGTTATATTTAAAGGGGAGACAAAAATCTCCTAACGAACTACATACCTATCTCCATACTTCCAATATTTTCCAAAGGGCTTGAAACGAATATTTTAAAACGCCTAAACTCTTTCTTTAATAAGCATTTTGTGTTAACGGATTGTCAATTTGGTTTCCGTAAAGGAAAGTCTGCAGAATCTGCATTACTTCAACAAAAAGAAATTATTTTGAAAAACATAAAAAAATTTAATATTTACCCTTCGCATATTTAAAGATTTTAGTAAGGCATTTGATTTCATCAACCACCAAATTATATTAGATAAACTTTACTGCTAGGGTCTCCGTGGCGTACCCTATCCCTTTTGCGCTCTTAACTTGAGCAACGTGCGCAGTGTGTTGTGGTCGATGGTCATACATCACCTCTTCTTAAGGTACGATGTGGTGTCCCCAGGGCAGTATTCTTGGGCCTATGTTATTTAGTATATATATTAATGACATCCTCAACATCAATAAACTAATAAAATATGTAATACATGGTCACGACAGAAGCCTATTTCTTGCTGAAACAAATGTTGAAAAACTAATTGCAGACGCAAATAATGTCCTTAGCCAGTTTTATATATTGAATATACTTTATTCAGACAAACGTCTTCGAGGATAGGGCAAAAGGCGACTATGGTCGCCTGACAAGGGCCCGTCCCCCTGTACAGTCCAGAAGCAAAGTGTACAGTAAAAAACAAATCAATCAAAACAATTATGCCATTACACAAGACCAGTGACATATACAAATCGTGACATAATAAAACAGAAACACATAAAAATACCAACACAGATTATGTTAGACCTAAAAGAAAACTTTTTATTGTGGTTTTAAATGTGTGTATTGTGTTAGAGATATTAATCATGGACAGTATTTTAGGATGGTTATTTAATATTTGTGCGATCTGATTAAGTATTTTTGACTACCATAATTGGTGCGTATTCTCGACTGTAGGTATACTGCGTATGACGGAAGGTGTATATCAGGGGTGCACAACTCAAAAATGACGCGGGCCAAAAATTGTTTATTGGAAACTGCGCGGGCCGCACCTAGTGTGACACGTTACACCTTTTTGCTGCAGACAGGTTTTCAATATCCGGCATCATCGCACTGGTGGCCGTCTTCAGCACATCTCGCAGTGTCATGTCCGTCATAGAAGATCGAAGACGGTTCTTGTTGAGGGTCATCAGTGAGAACGTCTGCTCACAGACATACGTGCTCCCAAAAAGTGATGCAAGCTTCAATGCGTGGTCCACAAGGTTTCCGTACTTGCTCCTGTCAAGGCTTCTGTAGAAGTCAAGCAGCTGAGACTCACGATGCATACTCTTCAGTTCTGGCGAGCACTGGAGGTCGATGAGTTCTAGCTGCAGCGTCGGACCTGTGTCTTCCGGTGCGACAGAAAACGGATCGCGGAACAAATCGTAGTTACTCTTCTCACTTTCGAATGCCTTGAATCTTTGCTGGAACTCGGAGAGCAGGTACTCAACCTGTGGAGCGTACGTCGCAGCTACCGTCTTCCGATTTTCGCCGGTGGGAAAGAGCTTCTGGCAGGTTGGAAAGTGAACTATGCTTCCACCCCCAAGCTGCAATTTGAAGAGGCGCAGCTTTCCTTGGAACGCGAAGATCGCGCTCACCATGTCCGAAATGAGATGGTCTTTTCCTTGGAGAGCTATGTTAAGCGTGTTCAGATGGCTTGAAATATCGGTGAGGAATGCCAGATCCCACGACCATTGTTCTTCACTCCAGCTCTGGTATTGCGTAATCTCTAATCATCGCACGAAAACATCGGCCGAAGAGAAAATTACAGTAGAACAAACGAGCGCTGACTCATCAACTGACTCCTGCGTTTATCGCAAGATCTCAGCACAAAGTGGAGCTCATCCTCGACTAATCGTTACGAGCCGATGCCACAAGAGGCACAGACCAAAGTTGTGTTACATCACGGTACGGCGTGGTCTGCAAGATCCACTGACGTGGATCAACAAGCTATTGGTCAGACGTTGATGATGCCTCAACGACTAGGCTTGAGACACTTCTATTCGCTACAGCCACAGTAGACACGGGCACTTGCCAGATGACACTGTCGTTCGCGGCCAGTAGAGCTACGCGGCGATGCTGAAACAATGTTCTTGGTAGATCTAAAGACCGGACTACTCGAGAAGCTACCGAGCTCTTCGAATTCAAGCATAGGCACAAGCGTCATGCCACGTCTCTGTCGCTGAGTGCAAAGGCGCTGTCATATACTGTTGAACAACGCCTATGCGCAGTAACTTTTGCAGACACAGGAGAGAAAGCACTCGTTTTTGTCATTCTTAAAATTTTTCTATTCTATCTCTATTGTTGCAGTCTATATTTTAAAGATCTGTTCTACTTCTATGCAGTTGTGGTCTATCGAACTAGTTTGCACATGTATGATCTGTCACTTGTCGTTTCCGTGTACCTGGTCTTCACGGGAGGTTCAATTTTCGTGCGCTTAAAAGTGCTTGTTGTCTTCCTAATACTCTTCTGTGAAGATTGAACATGCTAGTTGAAGTCAGCGAAACTTGTACGCAATGAGCTGGCCTTTTCTCTTGAAGCCGACGTTAATTGTTCAGATGGCTTGAAATATTGGTGAGGAATGCCAGATCCTCACGACCATTGTTCTTCACTCCAGCTCTGGTATGTGTTTCCCTTCCTCTTGCAAGAAAGCGATGATGTCGGCCTTCAGCGCGACGAAGCGACTCAGAACATTCCCACGGCTTAGCCAGCGAACTTCAGTGTGATACGGGATGTCCATGTGCTCACTCTCCATTTCTTTCAGGTACTCTTGAAATTTCCTGTGCTTCAATCCCCGAGCACGTATAAAGTTGACAACCGAAGTCACGACCTTCATCACATGGTCAAACTTCATCACTTTGGCACAGAGTGCTTCCTGGTGAAGCACACAGTGATATTGCTTCAGTTCTACACCACTGAACGCTTGAAGTAAGGCAACGGCTCCGTTTCTCTTTCCCATCATGGCTGGGGCTCCATCGGTGCAGACACCTGCGAGTTTTTCCCATGATAGCTTGAGCTTCTCGATGACGTCTTTGACCTCCTTGCTGATCTCTTCTCCCGTAGTCCGTCCGTGCATTGAGCAAAGCTCTGCCAGCTCCTGAGTCACTTCGAAGTTTTCGTTCACACCACGGATGAAAACAAGCAGCTGTGCTGTGTCTTTGATGTCTGTGCTCTCATCCAAAGCAAGAGAGTAGTAGACAAAATGACTGCAACTCCTCTCCAGCTGTTTTGATAGGTCGTCGGCAATGTCATGCACACGTCGTTGTACTGTCATTCTTGATAGGCTCAGGTTTTGGAAAACCAACTTCTTGTCCGGGCACATCTCCTCAGAAGCAATCATAAGACATTCCTTGATGAAGTCGCCATCAGTAAACGAACGACCTGAACGAGCGATCTGTCGAGATATCTGAAAAGACGCCCGCGTGGCTGCTTCAGATGTGTTCTTTGCTTTCGTAAAAATGCTTTGCTCAGCAAGCAAATTCCGTTTTAAGTCCTCGGACTTTGTTTTTCTCTCCGAATCCGAAAGAGCGCTGAAGTCGCGGGCATGTTTGGTCTCGTAGTGGCGTCGAACGTTGTATTCTTTAGGAGCCGCGAGAGATTCTCGACACACAAGACATAAGCACTTCGATGCGTTCTCAATGAAAAAGTACCTCCATGTCCACTCCTGGTTGAATTTCCGGCCCTCCTGGTCGATTTTTCTCTTCTTTGGAAGTGCACTCATATTCCAAGCGTGACACGACTAGCTTTTCTCTATCTGCAACAAGCTGTCACTGATCATGTCCCAACAGGAGGGGAGAGGGCTGTAGCCTCCGTGGAGAGAGGGAGGAGGAAACGGGATGAAGAAGAACTGGAACAAGGATAGGGGAGGGACGCTGTTAGGGGTCATAACAACGCACTGGATGGCTGTACAGGCTTTTGTATTGTTGTTTTCTGTGGGTCTAGTGGAGAGGGAATATTTGAACTGAGGACGCGGAGTTTCCCCCGGAAAAGAGGACTCTGAGAAAAGTAGGTCAACGGGTTCGAATGCTTTCTGCCAAGTCAACGGCCGCAGTGCATTGAATGACACGGTGAGCGGTTTCTACGCTCAGCTGGGCCGCGGGCCTGCATAGACAGTGCCCGCGGGCCGTATGTTGTGCACCCCTGGTGTATATGGATGCCCTGTTGATGCGATTCTCTTGCACGAACTCAGGGTGTAGTTTAATTTTGTGGAGACATGTATATTGCCAATTTCTGAGTGAGGGATTGTTCTACTGTAAGAGGGAGTATTTTGTGAAATATGGGTGGGAGTGTTCCCGATATGATACATTGGCGATTGAGCGCACTACTCTTTTTTACAATAGAAGTAGTTGAGATCACACAGGTCTTTGAGCATGTACCCCATACTAAACTGCAATAGCTTAAACGAGAATGAACAAGAATATAATAGAGCTGGTGCTTTAACCGAACCGGAAGAATATATTTTAGCCTACTTATGGATTCCGATTGCCCGTTATATGTCGGGTCGAATTCAATCAATATGGTAAGACTGATTTGAAATTTTTTAAATAATACTTCTAAAAACTTGTGGGTTTTTACGTGACCGATTTCAGTGTCCCTAAATCCAATGTTTAGTTTTCGATTAATCGTTCCATTTTTAGCTCTAAATATCATATATTTCGTTTTTTCAACGTTTAATTCCAATTGATTGCACGCCAACCACGTACTTAACTCTATCATCCAGTTGTTCGCTAATGTTTCAAGCTGATCTACGTTCGTATCCGGAAAAAATACATTTGTGTCATCTGCACAGAGTACAATATCAGGAGTATGTGGTATGTTAACGATATCAATAATGTACATCAGAAATAGAAGTTGTCCGAGGATTGATCCTTGGGGAACCCCATAATATATATTACCGGTTTCTGATTTTTCGAAACCATGAGTGGTGTATTGGGCACGTTCTGATAAATAACTTTGAATGAGTTGTAGGGCAAGACCTCTTATGCCATAATTATAAAGCTTTTTAAGAATTATTTCATGCTTGATCAAATCAAAGGCTTATTTGAAATCTCAAAATACCCTCTAATGTATAAAGCATGGTTTCAAAATTAGTTAAAATTTTATTCGTAATATTCAGTAAAGCTTCTTCAGTAGATTTCACTTTCTGAAAACCATATTGCTGTTTTAGAAGGAGATTATATTTGCTAAAATGATCCGTCAGCCTGGAATTTATTATCTTCTCTATTACTTTTGAAAATATTGGTAATACGGATATGGGCCTGTAGTTGTTTAAAGTATTAATGGGTCCACCTTGTGTATCATTGATACTCGGGCGATCTCTAGTTTCGGAGGAAATATCCCTGTGCCTAATATTTTATCACAAATTGCAGAGAAAGGAAGACTAATTATATTAGCGATTTCTTTTAGAGGTTTAACTTTTAATTCATCATCGCCACATGCTCCGCTGTTTTTTAATGAATTTATCACGTTAAAAACTTCGGTCTCCGTGGTTGGTGATAAAAAATATAGATCCTTATGGGCGTGTCGACATATAAAATTCAAAGTTTGTTTCGTGAAACGAGGATGACGTTAGAGCGCCTGAATGTTAAAAATGGGCATTTAACAAATTTGCAAGTGTCCTACCTGAATAATCAACACCATCTATTCTAAAAACACTGGGGTAGTGCTACTCAACTTAGACATCAGTTCTTTTGCTGCCTTCCACACTTTCATTGAATTATGTTGAATTACAGTAAATATATTCTTGTAATAGTTTGCTTTAGACTTCTTTATGTCGGAGCTTAACTTGTTTCGCATATTTTTATATTCGATCAATTTATTTATGTCTTTAGTTCTATAAATGCATCGTAAAGCTTGTATTGTTAATTTATTCGTTTGAAAAGAAATTCCGTAATTCAAGGTTTCCGTGACCTCTTATGCCTTTCTGGCTTTTCTAAACGAAAATGCCTCTTCATAGGCACCTTTAATTTTCTCCAAAAACTTATCATAGGATGTACTGGAGCTTGGCTCACTGTATATATCATCCCAGCTTATGTTCGATACAAGCGCAACAAAGCGTTCGATACTGTAGTTGTTTATATCTCGACAGTAAGGGCTACTGATATTCGTTTCACTGCAGCTAATGTTTTCACGTGGAACAAAACAAAAGAAGGGTAAGTGATCACTTAAATCAACTGTCATTACACCAGATATTATGTCGTTGGTCATTACATTCGTTATACACAAATCAATTGAAGTCTCAGTATCAGACGTAACACGAGTAGGCAGATCTATAATATTTTCAAACCCGTTTGATTGCACAAAATCTAAAAATTCCAACTGCCATGAGTCAGATAGCATCAGATTGATATTCAAATCACCAACAAGTATCACAGGAAATTTACTATCAGAAGAATACTAAAAAATACCTTCCAGGAATTCAAGAAATACACTAGGGGACCCAGAGGGAGGTCGGTATACAATAGCTATAATGTAATTACGACACTTCACAAGAAGACACTCAACATTTGAACAAACACACGTATATTTGCTGATAACACTGCATACCAGGTTACATTTATATTGAAGGAATACTCCCCCACTTTTCTTTTCACTACGAAATATGCCTACATGGCTGTAACCATTAAATTCAGGAAGATGAGATTCAGAGGTAAGCCATGTTTCAGTGAATGCCAAAACATCAAAGCGGTGGTCTAGGCAGTCAAGAAATTCTTCAATGTCGTCACATTTGTTTCTAATACTTCTTGTATTTAAATGAAATAAAGATAACATACTGTGGCTAGGCGAAATGTTTTCTTGAACAAGGTTTCTGAAGGAAGCTCTAGTATAATATATGTTTAGTAGGGTACGTTGTTGGGCTAGTTGGTTCATCCTAGTTAAACATATAAAATAGCGCGAAAAAGACAAGGAAAGAAGTATACAGGACAAGCGCTTGTCCTGTATACTTCTTGTCCTTGTCTTTTTTGCGCTATTTTATATGTTTAACTATAATATCTGTGTTCCGTAGAACTTTCCATTAACAAGGAAGAGGAAAAAAGAAAGAAAAAGCTTGAGTGCAGTTCTGTTTATCGTATCATTTCCAGGCCTTCTTCGCGTCCTATCCTGATAACACGGTCACCAGCCGCTTTCCTCACGAACATCTTGCCTTCTTTATGCCATGCAAATTGATAGCCTTTTTCGGCCGTTTTAGTCCTTATCTGCCAAAATAATTTTTTTGTTTTTTGCTGTCAGAATTTCGTAGATGCGTACTGTGTATTTCATTCGGTTTAGCTGGGCCTTTTTTTTTTTGCAGCCACTTGTTTCTGGTTACCCGGGATGTAAATCGTACTAAGATACCAGGGACTTTGTCGGACTTAAGCGAGTCTATGTGCTGCCTCAAGATCTTGCTCGGTCAGGTTTGGTAGTTGGAGTTGTTCCGCGAGTATATTTCACTGATTCAGCAAGTTATATTTTCGCAGGGTGCCAGACCGTGTACTTCGATGTGTTGACGTCAACTGTACTGTTGTAGATCGTTTAGCTCACGCCTGAGTTGTTGTACTTTTGTATGGTCCAACAACAATGACCTTAAAATCAACATCCAGGAAACAAAGGCTATTGTTTTTCGACCGATAAACAAGGCTGTAGCTGCTGACAACAATATTATAATTGGTTCTACACCAATTGAATTAGTTAAAAATCATAAAACGCTCGGAATTTTTTTTTCTGAGCATCTTTTGTGGAATGATTATGTCGATTATCTTGTAATGAAGCTGTCCAAAGTGGTTTGAATCATGTCCCACTGTCGCTCTGTTTTTCAGTTAATGTTAAACTAAAAATTTACTATTTACTATTTCAGTCCAACATCAATTGCTGCCATCTTATTTGGGGAAGACTACTCAAATAAACATCAAAAGCTAGCGTTACTTCAAAAGAAAATGCTCCGTTACATTGCCAATGAACACTATATGGCTCATACAAAGCCCTTTTTGCCCAATATAAAGTAATTACCATTGAAATGATGTACGACTATCGACTGCTGCATAGTTTTCGCTTTTCAACTTCTGACCATATTTTGTTTTTATGTGAAATGGCGAACATCTCCGAACATCCTCATCCCATCAACACACGCGTCTCGGAAAGATGGGTCATACCCCGAGTTTGTACTAATTATACTTATGTCAATCACTTATCGTCTACCTTCATTACTTCATTTACTTACCAACAATATTGATATATATATAACATGGAAAGGACATTATTATTGAGGCACTTCTTATAGTGCTGTCGGACATTGTGTTTAAATATATGTGAAAGCGTTTTATTGTATGGTATATCTATTCTTGTTAAAAAGGTTGTAATTCTGTATAATGCGGAAAATGGCTGTGTGCACGTTTTTTTTTTGTTATACTGATTCTTGTTAGCCGTATTTCTCGTTTAAGAAAGTGTTGTATTTTGTAGAATATTATGAACAGAAGCTGTGCGTATATTTTTCTGGTTTGTGCGCTTGTGTGCGACCTTGGTGTTTTTAGTAAATATTGGTATTTTGTTTTTAGTATTTTGGTAAATAAAGTTTCAGCGTGCTCTCTTTTTTTGTTTTGAAATTAGTCCTGCTGCCAATCTTTAAACAGGCCCAAGACCCCGTCAAGCTGCCTTGGGCAGCTTTTTGTATGAGGCACCTTTGGCTATAAGGCCAAGAATAAACTGATTGACTGATCTACAGTGATTTTAGTAATACATTACACTGGAATAGTCACGTGGACTATATATGGTCAAGGGTGTATAAAAAACTAGGTTTCTTAGAAAGAACCTGGGACACGCAAATAAAGATGTTAGATTAACTAAATTGAGAATACATTTTCCGCGTTTTCTGGCAATATACGCAGCGCCGTGAGCGATCACTATCAGTTTCTTCGATCGTCCGTGCGGGTACTTTTTGTCTTTTAGGTGCCAGAAATAAAAAATTCAGTTATTTAACTTCGACGCATTAACATTAACGTTAACGTATGTTGCGTCGTGTTCTTGCGACTCAACATCCCTTTGTTACCGGATACATATTTTTTATATACATACCTTTACCTGAATTGAAATGTTTAAATTACAAGTAAAGTTGAGGAAGCATTGGTACATACATGTAAATAATCAATACTTGACATTTAGAACATAGCAGCATTATCTTGTCCTTTCTTCGTGTTTAAATAGATAAAATTCAGCTGATCTATTTTTACGGTAGAAAATATTGCCCAAGTGTAGTAGGTCGCCTAAAATACCGTAATTGAGTACAGCTTTGTATACATAAGTTTAAAGTGAAATCGGTGGGTCCCTTGAACTAAGGAATTAATTACATCATAACATTATGAAATGAGCACCCCCCTCATTGGCCATATATGTATAGACTATAGTTTACGGAATACAACTACATAATATATGTATATGATGACGACACCTTTAGACTAAAAGCAATAAAATTTTCAAAATGTCTACATAGTTTTAGGATAATTTCTTTCAGTCTATTTTTTCAAACACGGCGCGGCAATCCCCACAATGCTTGTTTTTCTAACAAAATATTGTTTACTCTAAGGAAGGCGGTGCGTGCGACTAATTATTCAGAATGGGAGTAATCGAAATTGTTCCTCTAATATATACGCACCTTCGCACTCAAGTTGAATCTGACCGAAAATAGCTTGCCCAAGTGAACGTACAACGCCATGATGGCTAATTGCATGGCTGTAGGTCTGTTGCGTAAGATTACCGTTCAATTTAATTTGCAAATGAGCATCTGCCTTTAATTAGTTTAACCATAGCACGTTAAGGAGCTCATATCGCAGAAAGCCGATGTCGTGACTGGAAAATCTGAATTGGTCGACAGGAGATTGATGACGTCAGGCTACATGCCCACTCGCGCTAAAAAATTCAAAATAGCCCTGATATACGTGAAACGTGACACCACGTTTAATGAGGTGATTAAAACGTAATGAGCATATAATGCAATTAAAGGTGCAATGTCTCAATCGATTTCACTTTTTTGAAAGTAATTCCTTTTGCCTTAAGAAAAAAAAAGAAAGAAAATAAGAATTTTTAGGCGATTCGTACCCGTATTCGGTTACGAGTCAAGCCTTTTTGGACTAGACGCCATGACGCACTAACGCAGCAAAAGCGAATGCGACATAAACAGAGCCCTGCTTTTTTACCGCGTTCCACTTTTAAGAAGCGAAGCAAGCGTTTCTCAGATTCTTTTGTTAAGTAAAACGAAGTAGTATTTCGTTCCACTCAACATGGCAAGCTGCAATTGGACACTTTCCTGACGGTTGCGTGCGTAATCATCATAGTTCCGCCGCGCGCCCTGTTTATTCTGTTTTGTCAGCCCACAGACAAATTAAATTAATGTTCTGGTAAAAGAGCGTAACGAACATATGTTTGGTATGTGTGCCGGAGCATAGTTTATTTAAATCCTTCAAAGTCAAGAAATGTGTGGCAAGGCACGATCAGTATCACCCCTGGCAGTACTGTCGAGAATAAAAACGCCGGAAAAGATATGCAGAGAACCTTTAGATAATTTGGTGGGCATTGCTGGGTGGTCGGCCCTTGAACATGTTGTCAAATATTCAGTTAGTAATCAAATATATTTTTATAATGATCAATAATTTTTGCTTTATAAAGTTCCTGCTTGAGACCGACGCGGAAGGACGATACTCGAAACACGCTAGCTGTGAGTCTGCGTAAAAGTGTTTTCTGTTGGCCTGATTGGCAGTGAAACATCCGGGTTGGGGTACACCAAAAGGGACTCTGTGCTCCCTTAGAAAGACTGCAAGTCAAATACACGAAATGTTCAAAAAAGAGATAATCAATGGTATTTTCTAAATAGTCCTTACAGAACCTTACTGCAAAAACAGATGCGTAAAGATGCACGCAATGAAATTTATAATTTTATAAATAGCGCAAAGGACAGACCGAATATTCCTAAAATCTTAGTACAAATCACATTTCATCAGCTTGCATAGATGAAACTTCGCTAAATACACTCGGGAGGCTAATGTTATATTCAGTTTTACCTGCACTCGTTTTTGGTTCCTCACTTTACAACACTATGCTTGAATAGTCATGCGCTCTAACATTCCTCTCCTTTTTTATATATCTTCGCGAGACTGCTATAAATACTGCACAACTTTACAATTAGGACATCTATTGCTAGTGTTGCAGACATCACATTCTTTTAAAAGCTTAACTGTTTACCATGGTATGCAATGACGTCATCACACTATGGCTGGTGATCTTGTGATTTTTTCTTGCTGCGAAAATCGAATTTGATGGTGCAAATTACTGCTACAGGAAGTTCAAGCTGTTCAGCCAAGTATTTAGAAGAGCACGTATATTATTCTTAGTGCATCGTCGTGAGGAACGGCGCAAACGTCTGGCACGAAAAGTGTTTTGTTTTGGCAGAGCGTTTTGCAAAGTAGTGTCGAGGTAACACTTTTGGTCTGCGCCAGATGTGGGGAAGAGGAGCCGTCACAAAACAGTATATTTTTTAAACCCCTCCCCCACACACACGCGCATACACACACGCACACACTTCTTCACCTACAGCGGATCTGTTAAGGCTAGTTTCCCCAG
>JAZHYW010009905.1:0-44331 GCA_037355805.1 Ixodes ricinus | reverse complement strand
CACGTGGTACACTGTTGCCCAATGGTCGGCGAGTTGTCAGCCTGGCGCTCTAACCGCCAAATCCAAATTCCTTGTAGAACGTTTCGCATTTTTACGCAGCCTGGCTAGCGCCAACAGCCAATTATTACACTCGGGCAAAAAGGCGACAATTTGATACTAAGCGGCGAAACCCTCTATCCACAGGAACACTCGGTTAAAAAGCCACACGCAGCTCCGGAAGCGCGGCTCTCTCCGTACCGCAACCCGAGATTGCTTAACGACCGCGGGGAGGCTCTCCCACCCTCGGCCGCGATGACCCGCGAATGCTCCCTCCAAAACGACGAACACGACATAGAAAGCTAAAAAAAACAGAAAATAATGCCGACGCAATCTGGAAAGATAAACTTTTCTAACAAAAAATCACCTTAAATATTAAGCAGGAATTCTCCATACTTAACACTCGCCTGTTCTCGCATTGCAGGCGCACATTATCATACTGTGTGTATACCATCTGGAACCCCGGACAATGTTCAGAAGTTGACTACGCCTGGTCACCGTGTGGTCTGCATGACACCAGGGCTCTCCAGTAGTGCAGGCTGCATCGACCTCCGCAACGTCTTCTAGCTACACTGTTAAGCAAGTCCCGTGTATTTGGTGAATATGTTGGTGAAAAACACGCCATTTACACAAATTACCATAAATTTACACGTTGATAACCGATAATTCGTTCAAAAAACATGCGAGGTCATGTAAAAAACGTGTTTTGGTTCGGTCACACACGTATTACCGTGTAGCCGACCTCGAAAACACGCATCACCCCCGGTGACGGCCGCAGCATTGCCAGCTATCGAAGCACCGGAATGCTTGGGGACACACCAGAAAGGACCGTGAGGACAAATGCCGCGTGAAAGAAACATGTCTCGGGGACAGATATGCACCTAAAGCAATTTACGCCCAAGTCGCTGGGACGGGGCGAACACCGCGCTTACCGTCCTCGCTGCCGTTGATTCTGTCGATGGCAATGCGGCTTCCGGCCTCATGTCGCCCATGTTTGTATTTATTTTAGGGGTCTTGAATATAGCTTTTTACACACACAAATAAAGCATGGTCCAATTACTCGTTCTCAAAACAGTTAAAATGGATATAAAAAGCGTGTCCTCGATCTGAACACGACATTGCAGTTGCTTTCGTTTTCGTTTCAACCTTCAACTGCAAGCGAAACGGACCAGGAGGGGGAAGGTGCCGCTCTCACGCACCCTCCTCAGAATTTACGGCGCTCCGTGTGGCCGCAGTGTTGCTGCATTTGCAGGTCATCTTTACGTTAGAGCTGCACAGAGAAAATCTGGCCACGGCGCAACGCCGATGTACGCTGGAACCCAGAGCCGGTTTGCTTTCGTTGTTTTTGATTTGACCGAGAAAATCTGGCAACAACGCATGGCGCCGCCAAAGGTCATCCTGGGTGATATCCCGCACTACCTGGTGATAGTTAGGTAGAAAATTGGCTTAGAAGGGCGCGAGAAATCAAATGTTTGTCTCTCTTAGACTCTAGGGCCAGGTGGCGCGAAGCTACCACACGCCACAAAGGGTATAGCCAGTAACATCCATCCATCCATCCATCCATGCTTTTGGTCTGAGGGGACGCAAGCTCGGCGTACAACTCGGCGGTTTGCGAGCACATGTTGCGAAGACGTGACCGGAGGCGTGCCCCTGTGATGTTCACGGAAGACAGGAAAGCATCATTCGTAGTCGTCGTGTGATGCTTTGAAAGCAGACAGGGTCCACGAGTGCTCAACCACAAGCCAAGGTTCACGACAGCGCTGCGTTGACTTCGGCGATCGTCGTTCTGTTTGGGGCAACACGGCGATGCGACAAAGAGCCGAAACGTTCGCGGTGTGTGGTGCGGTGCTTAGAGCGTAGAAACCCACACGGAGCTCAGAATTGGTTATTGTGGGGTTGAGGTTGAATCGAATTCAGTCCCGTCGTCGTCAGCTGATCCGGTCCACCTGGTCCGGGGAGGACGCAACGAGCGTTTGTAAAAGCAAATCTTCCTTCGTTCCGTTTCAAAATGTGGAAGATTCCCGACGCATACCGTGAGTAAGAAGCCGCGGGCGTTTTCAACAAAATTATGTCGTTTTAATTGAACAATGGACTTTGGATTGTTGTCCTAAATCTGCCGTTTTTATGCTTCGTGTTGTTGGACTGCGTTTGCACAGCGACGTGTTTGCACAGCGACGCACACCGCTCGAGTAGATGATTCGGTCCCACAAACGACCGGTTATACAGAATTTCAGGGAAACTTAAGGGGATTCAACCGCTCGTCACTCAATGGGCAAATTTTGTTACACAAACCTGAGTTTCAGGAATGCACGAGAGTATTCATTCTTTTGGAGGTTACTTATGATAACGTAATGAAGGTTGTACGGCCCTTGGATTTTTCTTTTAGAACGCTGGAGATTTTTAATAAAATTCAGAAATATGACTGTTTTGACTGTTTTGAGCGCATTGTGAGGCATTTTTGAAAATACAATTATTTACAAGACAAATGTGACAAAACGCTTGGCCGTACGTACTAGGGGTGCCTCTAATCTTAATTTTAAGACCATTACGAGAATTCGAAATATTGTTGTATTTGCGTATTTGTGTAAATAAAATCACCCTGTTAATTTTATTTCCAACTTGTTAAACGAGATGGCGACACTAGTACTAAATGCCTCAAACCGGAGATTTTGTTGCTGTTGTTGTTTTTCCCTCGAGCTCGAATGCGACCGCGATGTCTCGTTGCTCGTGGACACGGTGCTCGTGGATCGGTAGCACGTGTAGCGAAAGCTCGCGCTGTAAAGCTCACTGATCGTGGATTCAATCCACCGCCTCTGTCCGTTTCAATCTGGATGAGCATCGTACCGGCGTGCTGTCATGTTATGATGTCAGCGCCTCGAACGCGCGGCGCTGCTATTCGCCGAATTCAGTCAGGTGAGGAGCTGAATCCACATGCCATGCATGAACGCGCAACTCTGGCTATTGCGTGATGCATGTTAAAGTCGTTAGACATGAAGCGGTATACTGCCCTGTCTTTCATCTTTAACGAAGACACCAGATGCCCTCAGACAATGCGTTCATGCATGGCACCACATGCCATGCATGAACGCGCAACTCTGGCTATTGCGTGATACACGTTAAAGTCGTTAGACAAGCAGCGGTATACTGCACTGTCTTTCATCTTTAACAAAGACACCAGATGCCCTCAGACCTGCCTCGCTTCCCGCTGTATTGCCATAGACACAACAGAATTACAGTTGTTGGCTTCGTTGGTCGGCACTTTTTGAACGTTGCAAAGAAGTGTAACATCAGCAGACTCCTAGCGAAAGGGCTGATAAGGCTCTGAAGGCGATACTTTTGTTGATTCTGTTTTTTTCTGCGTGCTATGTTAGCGCGCGTGGTCAAACGCTTGCATAAGCTACAAGCGTGGCACGTAAGCACCCTAAGATCGTGCAGGGTTGAACAGAGATATCCTAATATGTAGGGTGCCTCAATGTCCTTCTGCTTAGGGTATTGTCACCCTTTGTAGTACCTAGAGTTCCTGTACAGACTTTTTAATGTTTGCAGCATCCTGATCCGCGTGCCGGATGTACAGCTCCGCGTGCGGTGTTCGTCGCTGAAAGCGGGAAAGCACGCCATGCCACGAACAATCGATGGCAAGCCACAGCCTTCTTGCGGAAGGTCTATAGGCTCCCCGGAAGCCAGAGTAGCCGTTGGATTCCACATGCCGCGTGCCGCCCTCGCCGCTATTCGCCGAGATCCGATCACGTGAGGAGCCGAATCAAGTGTCGTGCAGCAAAGTAGAGGTTGCACGCGCCCCGACGGTACGTTCCTGCTTTTGAGCGCGCCGCGCGCCTCGAACGCGCGACGCTGCTATTCGCCGAATTCAGTCAGGTGAGGAGCTGAATGCCATGCATGAACGCGCAACTCTGACTCCCGTAGGAGCCTATACAGGAACTCTAGTAGTACCCGATGCCGACAGAACGCGCTCACGGGTAAAATACAAATAAATCTACGAAAAGAAAATGTCGCCATACCATACATAGGTTGCACTGACGTAATTTGGTCCTCCCTTCTGGTGGCCGAACTTCCTCGAGCGTAGCCTTTACTGTGCTTATTCTACGAGCAGTACATGAGCGTCGCGAGGGAGCGGAAACGAGTGAGCACAGCTTCATTATACTTCGTTTCAATTTATCTGCGAGCGAAGCCAAAGCTAGAAGCGCGAGACCAGCGCTTTTGCGTTTCTGCCCAGCTAGCGCGCGCTCGAGCAAAGCCTGAAGGCACGGAACTTTCGTGCTCGCGCTTCCAGCTTTGCCTTCGCTAGCACATAAAGGTGAAACGAAGTATAACAGCAGGTTTTGGCCACCAGAAAGGAGGAAGGATATGACGTCACGTGCAACCCATGTATAATCAGCGCCACAAACGCGTGCCGAAACACGCTCATTCACGCGCTTCTGAACAAAAAAAAAAGAATAAAATAAAAGTGTGGGATGAAATGGTCAGATGTCTCCACCCTAAGCAAAGCGCACATAAAGGCACCCACTAATATTTAATTGGAAGAAAAAAATAATTGAATGAGTTGCAAGGAAGGCTAAAATACTTATCCCTAACAGCATTTTTTTATGAAACATTATTTCAGATATTTTTTTCTCTGTAGACCTCGTTTGGTGGCTATTGGATATGAAAAAAAAAAAAAAGAAGCATCATTTCTATTATTTAAAACAATTACAATTTATTTTCTTAACCAACAAACAGGTGCTTACTCCGAGATGCAAATTGAATTTGACGTTAAGATTGTGGCGCCCGAAACAATTTTTTGTTTGTAAATTTAGCACTTCCCGTTTTGCGGATTACTAAGAAAACCAAACGGGCCATCAATAGGTAGAAAATACGTTTCTTACCTAAGGTGAGGCGTACGTTTTGTTTCTTTTTTTCTCTCCTCCTTTCTAATTTTCAGGCAAAATCAAATGAACCTCTAAATAACTTTACTGTCTTCATAAATAACCTCGGGAATTCACTATGCTATTGTCCGTTATGAACAGTTCTTTCAACAGTGACCTTACTATGTCACGGTGGAATGAAGCGGTGCTACCTTCCACCGTGGGTGCAGCCTTACCTGTCTGGAAATAATAATCGGGGTTGTGTGGATATTTATACAGCGAGTCGTTGGTCAGCCATTTTAAAGTTGCGACGAGTCACTCGCTGTAGATGAGCAGTTTAGCCAGTGCAGTACAACCACTAGCCTGGGGTCTTTAACGTGCACCACGCAGTAGGGATACACGACCGCACGCCGGTACAATGCTCATCCAGATCGAAACGGGCAGGGGTGGGGACTGAACCCAGGATTTCTGGGTTATACAGCGCGAGCTTTCGCTCCACGTGCTCCCAGCTGGTGTGCTCTAGCCCACTCAACCACCGATCTTATTTTTCTTCTTTATTGCATTTGGTTACCGATCCTTCTTTGGACTAAAGCCCTTCGATATGTTTGCGTTTGTCTTGCAAGTGGCGTCAAATGCGCCAGTGCACGAGGCCCGTGTCTCGAGCGGCCCTTGAAGCAGTTATCGGCGCAGTACTGAAATGAGCGGCCCTTCGAAGCGAATGGCAGCGGAGCACCCGCTCCTCGCGCGTGTCTCGCGCGTTTCCACAACAATGGTTGGCGGTACTTGTAAGCGTGAATTTTATCAAATGAATTTAGTCTGCTCTTGCCGGCAGCGCCTTCAACTTATGGAATTTACGAGGATAACTCGAGTGCAACATGGCTTTGTGTATTTGAGTGGTTCTTTTTCGCTGACAGGCAGACAGACGGAAAGTGTCCTTTTGCCATACCCGTTTCCAATGGTTGTCATCTGGGGCTATTGCCTCGGCGGGAATCTCTCCGATGCGGCGTCACGGGGGAGAGGGAGCTTCTTGACTCGCCCCGCGAGTTTCCCACTCCTCCTTCACATTTCCGACCCTCACGGCGGCGGCGAGCTCCCCAGCGTAGCCCGATTTGTCCCTTACGCTCCGCAGCGAAGGGTTAAATTCTTTTTGATTATTTTTAATCGGGGACTGGTGGCCGGTGCCAGCGCACAACAGCTGGGAGCATGTCGAGCGAAAGCTTGCAGAACCCAGGATCGTGGCCTCAATCCTCACCCCTTCCCGTCTCTGATGTTGACGACATCTTAGCTGCGTGTGGTCGTGTATCGCTACCGCAGGACGAACGTTGCGACCCCAGGTTAGCAGTTGTACTGCACTGGCCAGCCTCTATCTAGACTGGGAGAATCGTCGATCGTTGAGGCAGACCAGATTTAGCTGTATGAACATACATACAACCCAGTTATTTTATTTAAATTTTAAATGACAAATACAAATAAGCAGAGAATAGACGAAAAACAACATACAGGAATGCTCACAGACCAACAACTGGTAATTTCTTCCTCATCTTTCTCCCCCACACCGCCACAATATGTTTTTCGAAATAGGGCACGTGAGCGAAAGTGCCAGCAGAACCCAGATCGTGCAACTCTCACCCTGCCCGTGTCGATCTGATGAGCATCGTACCGGCGGCGGTCGATCACTACTATGCGACGCTAAGACCCCAGGCTTAGCAGTCGCACTGCACTGGCTAATTTGCTTATGCTACAGGGTAACAATATCGCCATGTTCTGGCATGTTCTCCCGCTGTATAACAATCTAACGACCAATTTGTTTGTCAAAATACGGTGCGGAGGAGAGAGATGAGAAAGAAGTTACACAGCTGTTAGTCTGCGCCATCTGCGTACATTGCTTTTCTTCTATCCTCCTGTTTTAGGCTTTAATATTATGTGCGTTTATCTTGCATCTACGCAGCGCAGAAACCATCAAAATAATTGTAAAATCTTGTAGGTGACGATAATTAGTTCTGGTTGCAGATTGTCGTAAAAACATTTGCTTCGAGATTCACTTCAGAAATTGCTGTAGGATTCACGACGGGGACGACAGTCTATTCACGGCTCCATCGCCTCGAGCCCGGTTCGCCACGCAGTTCACCTGACAGCCACCTTACCACGTCTTTCGAGAGGCGATAGTTTTGTTGAAAATCAACGTCGTCCAGCGTTAAATATTGGCGTGGCTAAATACCTACGCTGACGGTGAAACACGAACAAACACGCTGCCATTTTGGACGCTTTCCCCATCTTGCGCCCAACTCGCCCAAACTCGCCTAGGTCGGAGCCGGCAAGCTTCTTCCTATCCGCGGCGGCTTTTGCCACTCAGCAATGACGTCAGAGCATCTCGCCGCGAAGTTCCGAATATGCAACCTGACCGCCTCCAACCCTCCAGTTCTGACGTCACGATCAGGCAGTCGGCGCGTCGTCGATGCATGGCGCCGACCAATCGCGGCGGTCGGCGAGTTTCGGCGGAGAACTCGCCTCGATCTCTCAGCGCCGAGCTTTGCCCCCGTGCAGTCACTTGGCGCGCGATAGTGGACGAGTAGTAGAGCTGCGCCATTTGCTTGGACAGAGAACTCCTTGGTGCAGTTCACGGGTGGGAAACGGTTGCTTCTTGTTGCTTTTGACTCGACGCGCAGAAGTGAGGACCTCGTCGACAAGGTCCACACCTCTGGACGTGCAGAAGTGTGGACCTCGCCATTAAATGAGCTATGCTTAGGGTCGGCACACTGTTCCCCAATATTGCTGTGGGCGCCTCAATCTTGGTGCTTGTACAGACAGACGAAGCTGCCGATCGTCATGATTCAAAAGTGCGACTTCCTCGGCATTTGATTTGATGTTAGGAAGCTCATGTAATATTGCTTTGCTCTGTCGCGAAGCGTTTAAACATTTGTAAAGGACGTAAAAGCGTTTCCTGTGATTTCAGATAACTGGCAGCCATGATTTTAAGCCACAATAGGAACAAGTGTCGTTACCCTGAAGCGTAGCTTATTTAGTGACACTATAGGGAAGATCATGGCGGAACAGCGGAGCATTGAGCTAGATTTCAGACGACATGTTCTTCTATAGTGCCACTAAATAAGCTTCGCTTCAGAGTAACGACACTTGTTCATATTGTGGCTTAAAATCATGGTTGCCAGTTATCTGAGGATTTATCTGAAATCACAGGAAACCCTTTTCTGTCGTCCACATATGTTTAAACAGTTCGCGACAGAGCAAAGCAATATTATATGAGCCTCCTAACACTGAATCTAATGCTGAGGAAGTAGCATTTTTGAATCATGACGATCGGCAGTTGCGTCTACTCTGCACAACCACCAAAATGTCGGCGCCCACAACAGTGTTGCGGAACAGAGTGCGGATACTATAAGCGCAGCTCGTAGTGGCTCTAGTTCTTCCCAGAAGTGGCGCGCGGCACGTGTCTTGAGCATTTCCACAAAAATGATTGGCGCCACATTTCCAGGATAGATGAGCTTTACTGCACACATCCTGGGAGCGGGTTTTCAAACCAGTATTCAGACGAAGAGCAGGCCGATATAGGACATAGGAAGAGCAAAACTGCCACTTTATTTTTTTTTGTTTTCTAGCTTTAAATTAAGCTCTGAAAATAAATCTTTTTATTATTATTATTAATATTATTATTATTTTTATTATTATTATTATTATTATTACTTTTATTTTGTTGCAAAACAACGTTTGCGTGTGAATTGTGGTGGTCCAAACGGCCGCAACGCTGCGCCTTGTGCTTTCGATAATTTCGAACGTGGACGGAACTTCGAATTCATTCGGAAATCAGAGCTTATTCTACGTTTTGTAAGCCACTGTAATCTACGTATGTACTGGCTCGTATCTCGCGCCGCCTGTTGGCCGCTTCCTGCAGCGGCGGACGCAGAGCAAAGAAGACCTAGCTCGAGATCGGCGGTGAACAGCCCGTGGCCCGAGCCCACCTCGAGCGCCCGACCTGCATGCGCAGCTGCGAGCATGCAAGTCGTTTGTTCCGGAAAAATTCTGCGCCATCTATGAGGAAAAGGGTACAAATAAATAGCGGTTGAATCCCCCTTAACCAAGTGCGGTGGGGGATCGTTGGCCGAAGTGTGTGGTGGCAACGCAGATCAGAGCACGTGGAGAAATGCTCAAGCGCAAGCTCCGTTCAAAGCACGGAGCTCACGCTGCAGAACCTGTAGGGACTATACTTCGTCACCTTAGTATGGACTATTGTTAGCCGCGCGTGCTAAAAGCGCGAGCTAGTCGCTTTGAATGAAACCGCGGCGGCTGCACGGGCGCTTGTGCAGCAAGTGCTCTAGTCAAGGCAGTCAAGGCTGGCCGCTCGCGCCTAGCACAGCCTTCGCGGTTAGTCCATGCTAGGGTGAGAGCATCGTACCGGCGTGCGGTCGTGTATTACTACCAGGGTGTCGAACCGAAATTTTTATCGGTTCGGTTCCGGTTCAGGTTCACAGATTTCGGTTCAGCTCCGGTTCAGTTCCGGGGAGCAAAAAATAACGGTTCGAACCGGTTTGAACCGGTTTGAACCGGTTTGAACCGCAAAACTGAGAATATATTTTCCGCGTTTCTTTGGTAATAGGCACTATTTCAACAGTGAAACGAGTATCTAGCTTTTTATCATTCGTAGAATCCACTTTTATTTTCAGGTAGAAAAATAAATTGCGTTATTTAATTTGAATGAAACAGTAAAAGAAAGCTAGATTAACATATATGACTCAGCATCTATTTTTTTACACTCTGTCGCATATATTTTACCTGAAGCAAAAGGTTATCAGTTTGGAGATCGCCTAAAATACCCATTAATGCTAAAACTTTGCGCGGCAGTATTAAAAGTAGACTCCTGCTGTGCCTCTTGAACTTAGGAATTAATCACAGTGCATAAAATCATGGAATGAGCACGTTCTTGCCATATATACCCTGTAAATCTAGTTTACAAAATACGTTTTACAATATATATGATAACGACTCAACTGAGCTAAAAGCAATAATATTTTCAAAATGCCAAAATAGTTTTAGGACAGACCCTTTTAATCTACCTTTTTTATAGAAACACTGAGCCGCAACAACGCTTACTTTCCTGACCAATATTCTTTACACTCAGGACCGTTATGCATGCAAATAATCATGCAAAAAGAGGGACCTTTGTACTCAGATCGGATCTGGCCTAAAATAGCGCGTACCGAAAAGAACAATTTTGACATAGCTTGGTTTGAGGTTTATTTTTGTCAAGGTATCGTTCAATTCAATTTTACAAACAAACATGACCCTGCTATTTTTTATATTTTTGTTAAATAGAACAAAGTAGTATTTTATACTCTGCTAGACATTACAGGTACTCAATTGGTCACTTTCTGATGGTCTGCGTGCGCAATCGTCATAGTTCTGCCACGTGCCACTGTGTGCTTTGTTTTCGTCCAGCCCACGGACACATAAAATTCTTGTTCATCACATAAAAGGAGCAACATACTTCTTATATGTTTAAGAAGCTGAATATTCGTCAGGAAGACATATGTTATTTATATCAACTTCATAATAAAAATTTGTTTGAGGTTCTTCCAAATCAGTACTATCGAGGATAAAAAAGCCAGAAAAAATTTGCAGAGCATATATCAGGTACTTCCGGGGTGCATTTACCTATGATGCATATCTTTAGGGTGATCGGCCCTTCAATTACGTTGTCAAGTCTTCAGGCAGCAATAAAATATTTTTTATTGTCATTAATAATTTTGACTGCATGAAGTTCACATAGCCGCTTGAGACTAACATGAAAGTATGATACTCGAGAATACGCCATCTGTTGAATCTGCGGAACACGCTTTTCTGTTTCAGTTTGGCAGTGTGAAACACCGGGTCGTGGGCTATGCCAAAAAGGACTGTGTGCTCACATTACAGATCTGAAGGCAAATACACGAAATGTGCAGAAAGAGAGACAATAATGGTGTTCTTCAATCAATCCCATACAGGACGCCTTACAGCAAAAATAAACGTATTGAAATGCAAATTTTAAACGTAAACACGTTTGACAGAACTCCGTCTGGCTGGGTCAAAAATTTAAGAAATGCATACCTTCACCTAACCAAGTGATGAAGATTTAGGAGCCAGACGATTTCAACAGGTCGGGCTCAATAAGTCGACAGCCACTTAACCATCGGAGTATGTCAACGGACTAGGGAACTTGAAGAACAAAAAAATCGGAGGACATCTAAGCGCTTCTATGAGTTGTGAAGGCGAAATCATGAATGTCCTTCTTCTTGTCCCATAGTTCGTCGCTAGCCAATGGGAACCTATCCATCAGATTCCTGCTACACGCGACATTGGGACGGTGGGAGGCGCCGTTTGGCGCGGCTTCAAATCTGATGACGTCGGTTCGCTCCATGGGAAAGTTAATTCTTTCGCATTAAAAGTGAAGGAAGCAAACGACCCACCGTAGATGGAAAAGAGCTGCAGCTCTCCACGTGCAAATAGTCGCCTCTGATGAAAATACCAGAACCGACTTTGAAACGTCGGACTCCTAACTGTTCAGGACTTGGTTGGTTATTGTCCGTATTTCTCTAATAGGGATGCGTGCAATTATGCTCCTAATTACACATAAATATCGCTAAGAACAGACAATATATTTCTAATTTAAATCACATTTGGATATCGGATTGCACGAGCTCGAAACTTCGCAGAATACTGTCTCGGGAGGCTAAAGTTATATTTGGTTTTACGTGCACTTGTATTGCGGCCTCATTTTACAACACTGTGCTTTATCAGTCATGCGCGCTCTAACATTTTATTAGGCTGCCGCATATCTTGGACATCTCTTTTGCTACACTTTGTTTCAGCTTAAAGGGGCATTGCAAAGGGACGAAGAAAACCAAATGCTGCTTCGAAAAGCGTGCCTATCAGTGTCATACACGAGCGTTCAGTGAGGACATTGGCTCTAGAGCGTCAGATAATAGCGACATAAAACCCTAGAGGAAGGACCGAGCTGAATAAAGCCCCTTCATGTTTTAAAAGTTGCGCAGGGTGCGTCGATGCACGAGGCACGTGCTACGTGCATCCCTGGAGAAGATGTTGGCGGAACAGCGCAGCACTGGGCTAGATTTCAGGACGACACGTGCTCTTCCCGGAAGTGGCGCGCGGCACGTGTCTCGAGCATTTCCACAACAATGTATGGCGCCACTTTTCCCAGGATAGAGGGGCTTTATGGCTGTATACACCTTTTGCAGGTGCGCCGCCATCTTGAGTTGTCGTCGCTTCCAGTATGGGCGAAAACATTGTTTTGCCGTCGCCACGCTATTCAGCGACTCCAGCGACCTAGGGGACGCCACTATCGGGCAAATATGGCGGTCGAATCCAGGTCGTGCCGTGCCATGTGCCAGCTCAACGCACAACGCTGGGGCATCAGCGAGCGGGAATTGGACTCCAAATGGTTCGCCCGCTTTTTATTCTCCACGTTTCGAACCTCCGGCGATGTGTTGGGGTAAGCGAGCTTCCAGAGGCTTGACTTTCTTCGAGGAAACGAGGAAAGGACTGCCCACTGTCCTTCCACTGTGCTGATGAACGTTGAGAAACGCAGAATGTCTGGCTCACGCGGTTCCATAGGTCGCGTGCAGAGCAACCTGGGTCACAAGGCGATACTACGGTTACGACACAGACACCGGTAGAACTGTTCTGTCGCGCAATCCACCGACAACATGCAAACACGGAAGCCAGAAGAGACGAGCAGAAATCGCGAAAGGACCTGGTCCGGCCAGTTCAGTGTTTTCCCGCTAGGTGTCGTTCGTTTTGCCGGCGCCGCGCTATAGTCGGCTGCAAGCTAAGAAAAAACCGGAAATGCCTCTCAGAGGAAAATGTATTCCTACGCCGAGAAACGCCAGCCAATCGTTTTCATGACGTCACGATTCCGTGGACCAATCGCGATCCTTTTGAAAAAAAAAGCTCAACATGGCTGCTGGCCTTAGCAACGCGACGCTAGTTTCTCGTGACAATTATTCTGCTTTTTAGCACCGTGTTTTACGTGCCCGAGGTTACGCCACGAAATCTTAATGGTATCGGCTTGCGTTTGCAGCAGTTTTTGCGCGACAACGTGAGAATCCAGCGACGCTATTGCCAACGAAAATTTCGAAGCGGGCGCGAGGCTTAGCACTGCTGAGAGGTGAGAAGCTCGACCTCGCTTGTGCTTCTTGAAGAACCGCTTTGGTGTCGCCGGTAAGGCTGCACCAGGCCGTTTCGTCCAAGAAGAATCAGGGGAATCGCTTTCCGATGTCACCTCAGTGGGATCCATGACGGAAGACAAAGAGAGGCGGGGCGCGGTGGTGGTGTCGATGACTTGGGAGGGTGCCGATTTGTCAAAACCCGAAAAGTATAATTATTCTTGTTTTCTATTCATCCAACAAAATAAAGGCACACATTTCGTGCGCAAAGCCCACAAAACTAAGTAAATCACTAAATATTTATTATTTGCAGGAACTATAAGTGCTTTGTTATTTATAATTTTGGCGAGAGAAAGGTTGGTTTCGTTTTCGCCGCTTTCCCTCAATCGAAGGCGCTGGAAGACGGTATGTTAGACAGTATCTTGGACAGGAAATGAATTGGGAAGACGGTACATTGAGACATGACTTTCTTTCTTTACTAAACAGCTATTTCGTTGACAAAAACGTATTCTAACTTATTTAAACGTCCTGAATGAATTAAATAAATATTGTAGTAGTTTAAGACACGTTTACTGGAGGAAGAAAGAGCAACGTTGCTAGCGAACTACTTTCTCGACGGCGGAGGCACTTCAGATGGGCGCAATGCGCTTGTGGGTGGAGCTAAAAGATTGTTCTTAGGTTGCATCCGACTATAGTAGAAGACACTTGAGGATATAAGCGTAAACCGTCATACTTTCTCGCTTTGCCTCCCCTATATTTTTTTACTTAGTGCAGGTTGAGGGCGTTGGATTATTTTTCGTCGCCCATACCGGATGGCGCCTATTAGGTGGCTGGGGACGAGAGTACACGGCGGGGTCTATAGCCGCAGTGACCCCTTTCTGTCTGTCTATGCTGGAAAAAGCGGTGTAGAAACTGCATCGTGACGTCGCCGGTGGGAGGAGCCTAATCTCCATCGCCAACAAACTACATCGGAAGAGAACTGCACCGTGACGTGGCCGGTGACGTCGCCGAACAGTGGCGATTGAGTTGAAACTACATCGTTTTTGTTTTCCCTACAGGGAATTTCGGAGAATCGCCGAGTGGGCTAGCGCACACCAGCTCGGAGCACGTGGAGCGAAAGCTCGCGCTGCAGAACCCAGGGTCTGCAGGGGAACAGCGCACCCGCAAAACAGTCACTCGAGTCAAAACACACACAAAGAAAGACACACTTACACAGCGCTGCGTAAGTGTCTCTTTCTTTTGTGTGTGTGTTGACTCGAGTGACTGTTTTGCCGGTGCGCTGTTCCCCCAGTAGATCATGAGCAACAATCTCGCCCGAACCTCTGTGTTAACAAGAACCCAGGGATCCTGGGTTCAATTCCCGCCCCTGCCCGTTTCGATCTGAATGAGCATCGTACCGCCGTGTGGTCGTGTATCACTACTGCGTGATGCACGTTAAAGACCCCGGGCTAGCAGTCGTACGGCACTGGCTAAATTGCTTATCTACAGTGGGTAACAATGTCGCCATGTTCAGGCAGACTAACCTCCTGCTGTATAAACAACTAACGACAAATTTTACTTTTTGACTATGTTTGACTGCGTTAGTGCAACTTCTCTCGTGCTGCACGAGAAAGAAAAAAATGTTCCATCGGAGGTTAAATTTTCGGTGAAGTATGAAGCAAAAAAGAAGAAAAGAGAATATTTCCCTCAAGTTGGGTTCGTAGTAGAAGAGGAGGAAAAAGAAAATCAGTTGTTAGCCCCACGGTGTGTATTGTCTTTTCTTTATGTGTATGTTTATTCTAGTTCAGCTGGCCTTACCTGAAGTAGTTGCTTTAAAATAAAGTATCTCTCTCTCTTCCTACCTGAAGTATAAACGAACTAGCTCAACTTAAGCGTGTTACCGTTGCTTGCTTGGCTTTTCGCTCAGCCAAATCGCTTATATGGGGTGCACTCAAAAGAAAACACAATCGTGTTGAATCGTGTTGAATCGTGTAAGAGTATTTAGAATATTTATCGATCACGCCACTGAACTTGCATCGCTCGAAGAACTTCCTTTTTGTGAGCGCCTTCTCTGCTTGAGTTTGTTGGTAACACAGCCACTTCGATCCGAGGCAATCGATGATAGCGTTGGTGACATCACCAAGTACGCGACTCACAGAGCACTGGTGAACACCATTGTTTTCGTCGCTCCCGACGGTTCCCTGGAAGCCGCCAGCGGCGTAGAAGCGTAGAGCTGCGAGGACGTGTTGTTCGACCGTCAGCACACGGGGCCCTTCACGACAACGCTGGAGCTTTCCGCGAAGCTGGTCGCACAGCCAGCGAGTCACACCTTTGGCCAGCCGGTATTCGCCCACAAACCTCGCAACGCTCGTCTCGAAAACATCCCGGTGATCTCTAAAACTCGATCCGCTGGCGAACCCAACAGTAGAGATGCATATGTTAGGGTCGCCATCTTTTACGATGCAGATTGATCTCTGGCTTCGCCTCGACCACTCAGTTAACTGCATCGTCAAAGTGCATCGTGACGACATTTTGACGTCACCGCCAACTGCATCATTTCACGAGCATAGCTCGAACTGCATAGGGAAAAACTACATTCCAACGTCATGTCACGTGACCCGAGAGAATACCCAATCAGGGCCCGATGCAGTTTTCTACATCATGTAGTTTGCGTTCCAGCATAGATAGACTGATCCCTTCAAGCACGTGACTCTCACTCAAAATTTTGCTTGGAACACCCGTAAATTGGTGGGGCGTTCACATCTTCATAACTGGATGTTAATTTCCAACATTCAGGAAGATCGCGCATGGTTGTTGCACGCTCTTGTTTCAGTTCTCTATTGGTTCAGACCAAGGACGTCATCAACAAAACAAATTGTGCTGAATATTTTGAACCTATTTCAACAATTACGTTCAAAATACGTCGGATTTTTTTCTTTATTTTATGTTTAATCTGTTGCTAGAGTCACACTCACTAGTTAGAGCGAACGCGATGCAAATTAAGAAATGGCCAGAAACACTTTGCAGGGCCCCTTCAAGTTCAGACGCAGCCGATGCTACAAGCGCAAGCAGGGTGCTATTCTGGTCGCAAACGGGTACTTTCGAGTTGTGACGTATCGAGAAAGAAGGGGCGGAGCCTCAAACTAGAATGATTCTTGTTTGAGGCTCCGCCCCTAGCGTTCGAGGTTCACGCACGCGGTCAGCTAGAATTTGACGATCCCCCTACGTTGCGATGACGTGTCCACGCAGTTGGGGCGCAGAAATCCCCGCATTTCCCCCTGTTCTTTTGTTATCTTCTTTCCTTTCCTCCGGGAGTTAGAACGAGCGAATAACCGAGAGAAAAGGCTACCTTCCCGGAAAATGGAAGGAACAGAGAAAAATAATATTATCCTTTTATAAAATACTAACGATTATTTCAATAATTAAGACGTAAAGTAAATTTAGCTAAGATATCTCTGCTTGTTTCTCGAAGTCTTTCGCTACGGTGTTGAAAACAAACATAGCGAAAACCGCGGTAACGACGTTGTGGTGTTTGTGTCTCGTTTGTGTCGTTTGCTGCTTTCCCTGTTTCTGCACGATACGTTGGCATTACGAGAAGAAAATATTATGTGAAGGCACGCTGCAACACCGATCATCCTTTGTGAAGCCGCCGTGGGCATAAGCTGCAAGTGAAATTTCACTGTTTGCCTGCTGAAAGAGACTCCAAACTGACGACGACTCTGGTAATATGTGACAAAGTCATGAGATCGACAGCAGAGTGCACCGTTTGTTGATGACATGCTGTTGGATGATGCAGGAAAGTTTCTTCGGGCAGTTTTAATAATGCTTTTGCGCCCTTTGCTCACTGCACGAAGTGATTGCGACGGTAGTTTCCATAAGCCATGCTCTTCTCTTTCGGCGCCGAAGAAATGGAGGCAACCGCGTAATCTCGGGCAGTTTTTTTACGTATCTATTTTATTTCCAAAAAAGCTCGTACCAAAACAAAAAAATAGAAAACGTTTTTACGTCCCTACATAGGTACCTCGCTATCCCATTGGCTTCATTGCTTGTGACGATTCAACGCTATTTGCCATGGGAACGTTCGTGAAACTAGAAAGCTTCTGTTTGCCGCTAACAGTCACTTTTCGAGTTCGGGTTGTGACGACAAAATGACGCTAAGAACAAGAATGCACGGAGTACTTGCATTGTTTAACTCGACAACCGTACCCTTGGCGAGAGAAACTCGAAGAACATGGCCGCGATGCTCGTCGGATCGACCGCGGCTGGTTTGACTGCAGTCGGTACTTGATCAACGCGCACACAGGTACTTTCGTGCTGTTGGATGAGCCCATTTGGCGGCAGGACAGATTGAAGAGCACGGTGAGCTGGCGTTCAACGTCTCCGATATAACGCGGCGAGATGCTGGGCGGCTTCTATTTGTGCCGGTGTTATGAAGCGAAATGGTGGTGTTGTTGTGGCTCGGACGGTCGCCTTGCTGAGATTATGAATACGGCGGCAGAACCTTCGATTCATCGTTGCCGCCGCGTCAAAGATTCAAAACCTCACCTTGACACAAAGTGAACAACATCTTCACCAACCTGAAGGCGTAGCCAACGGTCTGAGAAAGATATGTTACCGCCGCCAAGACCGCCAGCGATTGCTAACGGCAAGAAAGCAAACGACAAAGCTCATTGAGGTTTGCTGGTACCTGACTGCTGATTCAACGGACGACAAAGGTGAATAATGCAGCGCAACATACGCTTTTGCCAGCGTTTTGCAAAACTAACGCGTTTCGTTGAAAATTTAATTTGTGAAATTCGTTAACATGAAAGTTTGACGGGGACGCCTCATTGTGAACGCAGCCTTCACACAAGTGTTTTCTACAGTGTGTGCTTTGCCTGCATGCATATAAAGACAGAAACACTGCCTAAAAGGTGCATAAAATAAGAAAATTTCGCTTATCTTGATAATGTTGACTTCTCCTGTGAGTGCTCTTTATAGTATACTGGCATGGCCAGGGCATGAGGGTGAGGATGGAGGAGGTTGAGTGGCTGGTATGTTCTGACTAACGGTTGGGGGGGGGGATTTGTGTCTATATTCTAGTGCCCGCCGGATTTGGGGTGGAGGGGCGGCTTAATCACCCCTCACCCCCCCCCCCCCCGCCTGGCTTCGCCTCGGTATTACTATAAGGGGCATCTACTACATTATGACTGCCCTAAACGCCTGTATACAAACTAAATACCATAATGGCAAATGATTTTTCTTATTCTTTAAATTGCAGCAGTTCTTTTTTAGTACATATGCTCGCACTACAGCCACCATCTGCCTCTACTTCCATATGCGTTTATGCTTCCAGTGGTGATAAATTAGCTGTGCGTCCTTGCTCTGCATCACAGGCAAGTGCAAAAATCAACTCACCTGTCTCTTTAATAATTTCAATAAAATTCTCGCTCACTTGGAACGACAATCTATTTAGTGGTATCATGACATACCATTAACACGTGTGTTGAATACTGAACGATATTATTTTATTGTTTTTATGATGGAATGTATACATCCACAAGATTACTGGCTAAATTTCTGTCTGTTGGGTAACAATGTTACCATTACTCTGTCAGACGAAACTCCTCTGATCTAAGCAACCTGCTGATTCATTTTAGGACACACTGTTTTAAGCGGATTCATTGCAGGGCATACAAAAGTGTTTCTTATGACTGTCCGATGACTGACATGCAATTTCAGAAGCTTGGTGTGAAAAAGGTAAAAAATACCAATTGATGCAATAAAATGCCATCAGCATATTATACAGATTTATTCCGTGATTGACAGTAGCTACAAACCGCAACAAATGGTAAACTGAACATAAGTATAACGTGCACTAACTTCGGAAAGCGGTAGAAACCCCTGAAGTTTGCGTCAACTTGCAAGTTGTTAATGGCAAAATTAATTTGCGTAAATGTTGGAATTCCTTTAGAGAACAATTTGCGGTCTCGTTCACCGATGATGATGGTTCAGTTGAATTCTAGGTTCGTCTGTACCCCACGACATCGATATTGCTTGTCATAGTAGCGGCAAAAGCCTTCTGTCGCACGCTGCCTCAGCTGCCTCGGTCAGGGTTTTGTCGACCCAGCCGTCTCTTCCCAGCCGGTTGACAGCGACACTCGCGACGGCCGTCACGGCTCTGATCACACCATCCCTGAGCGTGGCTATGTGATCATAGACGACCGCACTTGTAGCAGTTTCACCGCTGCGAAAAATATAAATTGCGATTCAATTAGTCTCTGGTGCTCGACGGTCATCACTTATCTCGCCGATAACCGTCTCTCGTCGGCGGGTCTGCAAGTCGCACGGCGCTTATCGACAAAGCAATTACTGTCGTGAAAGCAGTCGTGTGCATCGCGAAGGCAACCGGCGCTCGCGGAAAACCCATCATTGTACGCGTTCGTCGAGAGATCGTTGCGCAACAAGCATCGCCGCCATTTTCTACGCTCCAGAATCCTGCCCAAAGCTTGTTCCCAGCGAATGCAATAGAAGCAGAAGTTAAAAGCACGAGCACATCACCCCGAGCGATGCTTGCACGAACGTTGGCTTGCACTGCGCAAGCGCGCCTGCTCGACGAGGGACATTGGAGGCCCGGAGCACGTTCTTGTAGCTCCACTACACCCCGCACTGGCTCGCACTCATTGTGAAACAGAAAGTAGGGTGTGTCGAGTACTACCGCAGTTAATCTAGTTACGCAACTTCACGCGTATGTGCTACGTAGGTCCGGACGTGGTCAAACGTCGCTTTGTCGTCACTGTCCGGTGAGCACGAAGAGCGACAGTTAGCGGCAAGCCGGTTTGCTTTCGTGTTTCGCTTGAACGTTCCGCACGGAAACCGCGTGGAGTTATCGCGCGGGCTGTGGCCAGCCAGGGAGGCGCGCGGTTCGTAGGGGGAGGAGGTTTCGAGAAGCACGAACGTGACCGTTTGTGACCAGAATAGCGCCCCAGGTGGTCCTGACCAGCGCTTGCACTGCAGGAGCGCTCGTGCTTGGCAAGGACGCTGAAAGCCCGGAGCTCGCTCTTGTAGCTTCTGCTACGCTCACACTTGAAGAGTGAAACCGAGTATTATGTTGAGAACATCCCATTAAACCAGAAAACTGAACTGTTTAACATGGTTTGTACGCGACATCATCGCACTATGACCTGGAGGTTAGAAATTTCTTTTAGCTGAGAAAATCAAATCCCGTGGGTGTACAATGCACGCTGCAGAAGGTTCGCGCTCAGTGCAACTCATATATTCACAAAACAAAAATTATTATATCTTGGTGCAGCGTCGTGAGGAACGCCGCGAGTGTCTGGCATCATAAAAACCTGCTTTCTGGCAGGAGTGATTTTGCAAACCAGGTAGCTTTGCGGGATCACGCTGTCTTGTCTGCGCCCAAGATGCGTAGCAGAGGAACCTTTACAACGCAGTATGTTTTAACTACCCCCCCCCCCTTTTTCATTTTACGATGCTCTTCCAAAGAATACTTTTCATTTCTGAGGGACTCCCTCGTCGGTTTTGCCGGGGTGCCGATTCGACAGTTATATCTGTGTCATTTAACATCCTCCATTTCTTTTATTTTGAACCAAAAAGACAGTGAAGATTAAAAAAAAACTGTGAGAATTTGAGTGGCTGACTTTAAGGCCACTAGAATCTTTCTTTTTAGGTATCCCTGCCGTACACACTTGTAGTTTTATTTAACGTCAGATTAATAAGCCACATTTAGTCCTTTCAATCCTTCTATTTTCGGGGACAACTTTCATGAGACAGTTCAGCAACAACGAAAACATGTTTGGCTGCTCAATGATGTGTACATGTAAAATGGTTCATGGAACAATTTTTGTACTTACAGTAAATACCGCTAAGAGCTAATCCCTGACGTTGACAGCTTTCAAAAACAGTTTTTTCTCCACTCAATGACGGACGCAGAAAAATAAAGAAAAGAAATAGCTTTTCCCTCCTCAACTTGCTATTAGAACAAGCGGCGATGTTATCTGATGCTAATTGTATACCGCCAGTGTTAGAGTTCGGCTATTCTCATCTTTGATTGAACAAAAGCCAACACGAATGTTTGGCGATGCTAATTGCCAAGAACCCGAGCACTCGACTCGGGCTTATGACAATCGAGTACGTCACGATGTCACGTGAATCGCCGTGAGAAGTCGTGATGGCATGTGATGTCACGATGTCAACAACGCTAATACATATAGACCAGGGGCGCACAACTGAAAACTTAGGCGGGCCAAAATTACGTTTATTGAAAACTGTGCGGGCCGCACCTAGTGTGACGTGTTGCATATTTCGGCTGCGGTCAGGCTTCCGACACCAGGTGTCATCGCACTCGTTACCGTCTTTAGCACATCTCGCAATGTCATGTCCGTCATGGCAGATCGAAGGTGGTTCTTGTTGAGAGTCATCAGTGCGAAGGTCTGCTCACAAACATACGTGCTCCCGAAAAGTGATTACAGTTTCCAGGCGTGGTCCACCAGGTTTCGTACTTGTTCTTGTCCAGGTTTTTGTTGAACTGATGCGGCTGAGATTCGCGATACATCGTCTTCAGCGCTGGTGGACACTGGAGGCCGATGAGCTCCAGTTGCATCGTCGGATCGGAGTCCTCCGATCTGACGATGCAACCCCTTGGAATCCCAAAAGGAGGCGAGAGGATCAGTGGCGTCACGAGGTTCAGCGGCACCCGGGGCGGTAGCCCGCCTCGACACCCCGCTCTCGCGTGGCCCACTGCGACTCCTCCCCCCCCCCCCCCGCTTGTGGCCCGCCGTGACACCCCCTGAGCCCTGCACCCGGGGCGATCCGCCCCCCCCCCCTTGTGACGCCACTGGAGAGGATTGATAGCCCCGTGGTGAAAGAGGGAAGGATCTGCTGAGAGAGCGAGAAGATTTTGCATTCTGTTTACAAACATGTTGAAACAGAACCACACCATGGACAGGGATGGCTGCACGCGCTGTTTTATTGTTGTCAGCGGGATTAGTGGAGAGTAGTTACTTCGCCAAGGTTCCTTTCAAAACAATGCAGGAATACACGTCTGACATGGGGACTTCTGCCCACAGCCCCAGACCGGAAGTGCGACCGACGCGTCACCACCGCGCCGTGACGTCACAGAGATGAGTTTGTGTATAGACCGTTCCATTAGGGTCATAGCAGAGAGGGTAAAAGAGAAAAAAATGCACTCCCCCTCTCACCCCGCATGTTGTCCGCTCCGCCGAGTGGGCTGTAGGTAGCGTCCGGCTGGCGTGCAAACTGTGTTTAAAATCGCGTCATTTTGGAACTTTTAAGCGCAGATGCGCAGATTTTGGTATGCCAGTTGTCGTGTAATACTATGCTAGATAAAAAGACTCACAGGGTCCAATTGCGCTGTTACCTGCGTGCAAATAAAAAGAAATAGGGAAAACTGTGTCAGATTGGCCGGTCTCTCTGGCGAAAAGTAAATCCGGTTGCTGTACCTTTTTTACTATACAAAGTTCGTACTGGTGTAGGCCTTTAGCGACCATGAGTGGAAGTCTGAAATAATAAATAAAAACGTGCTCTCCTGCCGCAATACACGCAGTAGTTGAGGGTAGTACTGCCGGCTGACTCAACTGCTATTTAAGTAACGGAAAAAAGATATGCTAGTTGATCATTTACAGAAATAGAACAACAGAGAGCTATAGGATGATTTTGGAGTAGACATAACTATTCTAAGAACGCGAACCACTTCACAACGGCAGCCACGAGCGAGAGTTCGATGTTCCGTACAGCCCGCCGATACAGCCCAAAGATGGAGAACGGCAACCTCCCGGTTTGTCGTCTGCTAGCGGAGTCGGGCGCGTGCCCTCTCTCTCGTTTTACCCCGCCGAACCCGCTGAATTTCCCGGATGTATGGAGAGGGCGCTGCGGTCGAACAAAATGGTGCCGCCCAGAGAGCGCTAAATGGAATGGTCTATATATTCCGCTGCAACTCAAGAAGGTAGGGCAAGGGAAAAGAAGGCCGGGGAGGAAGAAGCAGACGGAACGCTGGAGAAAAATGGGGAAACCTCCTCCTCTCTCCAGCGTTCCGTCTGCTTCTCTCCCCGGCGTTCCTTTCCCTCGCCCTACCTTCTTGAGTTGCAACGGACTATATTGACGTACTCAATTTAAGCCGACTTGACGCGGTGAGTCACGCGACTACGTCACAAGGCCACTTGACGTGGCATTATTTGATAGCATATCTTGACACTATGACGTCACGTGACCACGTGACACATGATTAATCGTAGTGCCAATGCAAAAGCGCCACGAAAACCCACAGTTTTTCATACATTGCAATTCAGTGTGTGACAATTTGATCACTATATAGAAATACAGCTGTCAATTTTTACTTCTGGAAATACTCATTTTGTAATAAAAATATTACTGTGAACCGTTTTGAACCGGTTACCGTTATATTTTTTCCGGTTCAGTTCCGGTTCAGTTCCAAGATGGCGGCGAAGATTTCGGTTCGGTTCAGTTCCGGTTCGGCAAAAAATAACGGTTTCGTTCCGGTTTTCGGTTCGGTTCGGTTCCGGTTCGACACTCTGATTACTACTGCGTGGTGCACGTTAAAGACCCCAGGCTAGCGGTTGTACCGCACTGGCTAAATTGCTCATCTACAGCGAGTGACTCGTCGCAACTTTAAAAATGGCTGACCAACTACACGCTGTATAAATATCCCCACAACCCAATTTTTTTTTGCTAGGGTGAGACGAAGTATAGGGTGCCTTTATGTGCGCTTTGCTTGGGGTGATGACATCTGGCCATTTTGTTTCGAACGCTTATTTTTATTTTTTGCTCTGAAGCGCGTGAAAGAGCGTGTCCCTGCACGCGCTCGTGGCGCTGACTGTGCTACGGCGACATTTTGTTTCCTGCGATTTCTTTGTATTTTTCCTGTGAGCGCGTGCTGTCGGCACCGGGTACTACAAACGATGGCATTACTCTAACCAGAAGGACATTGAGGCACCCTAGTAGGGACTAAAGCCCCTCGATGTGTTTGCGTTGGTCTTTCAAGTAACGTCAAATGTGCCAGTGCACGAGGCCCGTTTCTCGAGCGGCCCTTGGAGGCAAATGGCGGCCCAGCACTAAAATGACCGGTCCTTGAAAGCGAATGGCGGCGGAGCACCCGCTCGTGGCGCGTGTCTTGCGCGTTTCCGCAACAATGGTTGGCGGTACTTGTAAAAAACGCCTTTATCAAGGGGCTTTAGCAGGGACCCTGGGTTCAGTCGCCCATCTGCATCCTACTGTCGTGCGATCGTGTACCACATATACTGCGTAATGCACGTTAAAGATCCCGAGCTAACAGTTGTACTGCACTTTTTGTAATCGTCAACGGGTAACAATGTCGCCCTACGAAACTGCTGCTCTCTAAAAAACTAACGACTAATTTTGAATGCGCCGTTACATTGCATTTTTAATGTGTGTTCGCGTGTTCGCGTTCTTCTTTTTTTGTCTACATCTTTGATTATGCGGCTCTCACATGTGATGAAACAGACTATAGATGTCGGACTTCTCGAAAAATGTTACATAACTAAGAAAATGGCACGTGAACGCAAAAGACAAAATCGCACATAATAAAAATATTTGAAATACTAGAATTGATTATAATTGTGTTTGCAAAGTTTTGAGCGCACCAAAAGCTATAAAAGCGAGCTTGATGCTTTGGAGGGTGCGCTAGTTCACTGGAAGTGTAGTTCAGGGCAGTATGCTCGCACGAAAAAACCAAATACATTACTGGTAATGTACCTATACTTCGTGTCTCCCCGTGATGGACTAAAGGTAAAAGCTACGGGTCACCAGATCCAATCACAAGCCACTTAGAAATTGCGTGGTATTTCGCTTCGATGCACGTGTCGGTGCCTCTGTCTATAGATCACTAATGTGTATGGGTGTACAGTGGTTCGAATTGAACAGCACTGAGTGACTCATCAATTTTACATCGCAAAGAAAGCCACGACATACAAACTCTTTGCAGTGTCGAAGCTATAGAAATGATGCAGCGCTTTTTGGTTCGGAGCATTATTCGTCCACCCCTATTCAATGTTAAGCATGTCATAGTTTAGCGTGTAACGTGATTGGACCTGGTGGCCCGTGGCTTTGGCCATTAGTCCATCGTAGGATGAGACAAAGTATAGTGAAACAAAGCTTACCTTCTGTATATGTGCAATGCCCTCAGTTTTCGCGTGATTACACGCTTGTTTACCATTATTGTTTTCGTTTCCCACTGCGATTCATTTCGTGCTCTTTTGTGTGTTACATGCATTAGAGACCAAGGTAACCCAGGAGAATTCCATTTCGCGGATTGTAAAAAAACCTATGCAACTTGCCACGTGTGCCACAATCAATACAAAATATTCTAAGTTTCACATGTGACCGCTTGCCTCAGTAAACACTGTTATTTGTCAAGAACAATTGCGATTATGAAATCACGTGGGAAAATCTCGTTCTCAGTACGCGACCGTTGGCAGGCAGTGAATACTCATAGTCGGCGCCGAGATGATTGACAGGTGAAGTTTTTCTATCAACCCAGAGTTAGAATGTTTCCTTCTTTTTGTTGTAAGCAAACAGGAGACAGCTTACACCAAATCTGAGGGCAATAGAGTACTATGAGCATTCAAAAATAACGGCCTGAGCAGTATATATGTGTACAAGCTTTAGCTTTTGACGCACCCTTAACTTTCGATACGCTCAACGCTAGTGTAAAATGTTTCATTCTTCATCAGCGTACCATGTGCGTGCTTACACTATATTTTATACAACGTCAAACTCTATCCGTTTGCATCTTTTTTTATTTATGCACACCACTACTTGCGCGCATAAATCACCAAAATAAAACTGGTACAGGATGTCACAAAAAAATTTACAGGGTTCTTTTTTTTATTGCAAAAATAAACCACGCATCGCCTAACGCTCACTCTCCGCCCAAAGGTAGCGCTAGGTCACAACCATATGCCAAAGTTTCATCCCGAACGGACACCTTATTCAAAAGTTATAAGTGGTTTCCTGAAAATTTCAATGGGAAAATGGAGCCCATTTTTGCCCGTTTCTGGTTTCTGGTGGGTTTCATGTATTCGAAAACCCCGTCGGCCGCCATTTCCCTATTGAACTTTTCAGAAAATCACTTATAAATTTCGAATAAGGTATCGGATTGGGCTGAAACTTTGACATCTGTTTGTGACCTCTAGCGCTACCTTTGGGCGGAGAATGAGCGTTCGGCGATACCTAATTTATTGTTGCAATAAAAAAAACTGTAATTTTTTTTGTGACACTTTGTACATTGTTTAAACTATGTGCAAAAGCTATCCACAGACCCAGAATCCTTGCCTGGCCATTCATTGCATTTATCACTGGATTCGTATTAAAACTAATTCTTATCATTTATTGCTGTGAGTTAATTGTTAACCTCGGCATTTTTTTTATTATGCCTCCCGCACCAGTCTTACTTTGGGTTTACCAAACTCAACATCAAAACCAGAGTGCCATTTTTTGTGTTTTCCAGTCTCGTGGTTTTGGACATAATAAACACCCAGCTACCTAAATGAGACACCAGACCGCCAGAAAAATAGTTCATTTGTTTTGATTTTTTTGGTAGTTAATTCCTCAAGCTAGAATTTCGGAAACCCAAGTCTATCACGTCATTACGTTTTCCATCCACAAAGAGCCAAACACATGCGCGACAAAAGGGCCGGCCCGTCATATTGCCACCCGCAAAGCCGAGAAACCAACGCTCGGTCACGGACTTGTAGAAGATTCGCGTTCATTCTTGCACCAGACGTAACTTTTGCCCTGCTTTCTTGTTCTCGAAAGTGCCAGTTCATCCTCGCCCCGAACGCGCGACGCTGGAACCTTTTTGACGAACTTTCGAGATAGTGACGCACTGTAGATAAGCAGCTGCCCGCGACCTTGTCGAGTCACTCTCGCTCTCGCTCTCTGTTACGCTGCCGAATCGCCGCCTGCTTTTCTGCTGCTTCGACGCTCTTTCTCTTTACTTATTCTGTTTGGCACAAGTTCGCCGACTAAACCTTTATTTTTCAGTTCCCTGTTCGTCCTCTCGTCACCTTCATTCGTGACAATATGAATCTGATCACATTGAAATATGTGTAATTGGCCTCTGAAATCTCCGATAACGGCGCACAGGCAATTTTACAATTTTCAACGCGTCGGTGGTTTTGTTGTGCATGTGCCTCGCCGTTTGGCTCAGGACGATTTTCGCCTTTTGTTCTGCCCACATTTGCTGGAGACGTGACCTCGGAGCGTAGGCAACTGGCCCCCTTGCACGAGAACTGGCGCAGCCGTTCGCGTTCCAAAGAAAGCTCGTGCAGAGAAAAAAGGGCAAGGGACCAGGGATGTCTAATTCAGGATATAGAAAAATACCCCACTGTATCGAAGCGCCACCACACACGATTTCTCGCATTGATGTACAGGCCTGGAAGGAGATCCCACCGCCATCTGTTGGTTCAGAATCACACTAACCAAGGGTGGGGTTGCACCTTAAGGCTATTGCCGCCTCCTCCGCTTCGGCGACGGACGGTGATCCGAGCAAAGAGGCAGCTGCTCGCCTCTCACCGTTCGGGCCGCACACCGCGATGCACCTGCCCGAGATGGGAGTAGAGTACGAGGCCGCGTCCGCATAGAGCACGTCCGGGTCTTCCTGATAGCGTCTGCGAAGGTACCTGACTCGGGCCAGTCTCCTTCCTGCGTGTACTATCGGGTGCATGTTTCTGGGAATCGGCATTGTTCGAATCTTCGCGGCTATCGTCGGATGAGCCGGTTTCCGCTCCGATTCCTCTTCCTTTCGTGTTGGGTGCCCGTCGTATCCCAGTCGCCTGAGCAGTGCTCGCCCCGTCCGCGTGCGGCCGAGCCGAGTCCTCTGCCCAATCTCTTGTGCCTCGACGAGCTCCTCTACTGTATTATGTAGTCCTAGTTTATAGAGTCTTTCTGTTGAAGTGTGTTGAGGAGGCCGATTGCCGTCTTCACCGCAATGCGCAGTGTAGCGTTCAGCGAATCGATCTCCCCCGACGCAAGTTGTGGTAGGGAATGTGATAAGTTACCCGGCTGACTATCAGAGCCTGCACAATTCGGATAGAGTCTCCTTCCTTGAGTCCCCTTCTTCGGTTGGTGACTCTTCGGATGAGGTGAGCCGTCTGTTGGCTCTGTTTTCGGATCATCTGGACGGTGAATGTGGCTTTCGCGTCTTTTTCTAGGTATAGTCCCAAAATCCTTAGTCTGTCCGTCTTGGGTACGGCTCTGCCATCTATTTCGACGGTAATGTCCTGGAGTATCTTATTTCTGGTTGGCCCCCGGATGAGGAGAAGTTCGGATTTGTCTGCCGCGTATGAGAGCCAGATTTTTTTAGCGTACGCCTGAGTAGTTTCAGCCGCCGCCTGTAACGCGTCCTGAATTTCGCCGTCCGAGCCTCTGTCGGCCCAGACCGTGATGTCATCCGCGTACAACGCGTGCCTGATGCCCGGGATAGCATCTAGCAGGGCCGGTAATCCCGCCATTGCAACGTTAAATAGTGTTGGAGAAAGCACCGACCCCTGAGGTGTACCTCTTCCCGTGAGTTGGATGAGGCCGGAGCGCAGGTCCCCGATACCTAAGGTGGCTACTCGGTCGCTGAGGAACGAACGCACGTAATCGTACGTTCGTTTTCCGCATCGAGACCGGGCGAGACCTTCTAGTATCGCGTCATGAGACACGTTATCGAACGCTCCCTTTAGGTCTAGTGCGAGTACGGCTCTAGTTTGGGCTCTGCTCGGGTGATCGAGGACGTCCTTCTTGAGTTGCAAAAGAACGTCTTGCGTGGAAAGATTGGGTCTGAATCCGTACATCGAGTTTGCAAAGAAGCTCGTCGATTCCAAGTGCGGTTGAAGTCTCCGGAGCACTACGTGCTCCATCAGTTTGCCTATGCACGACGTGAGTGATATGGGTCGCAAGTTCTGGAGCGAGAGCGGCTTGCCTGGCTTGGGTATCAGCGTAATGTCCGCTCTTTTCCAAGCCCGAGGAAGCTCGCCCGTGCTCCAGATGCGATTAAAGTATTCTGTTAAGGCCGAAATCGAGTCGTCGTCTAGGTTTTTTAAGATCCTATACGTGATTCCGTCCTTTCCGGGGGCTGTGCTACGGCTAATGTGTAGTAGCGCATTACGAACTTCTTGCTCCGTGATGTCTGCGTCTAAGGGATGTTCGTCTTTCTCGTCTTCGCATTCCGGGTACTGGTGATAGTTTGGTCTGGGCCCTGCCGCGATGTATCGTTCAATCAAAGTTTCCCAGAGACGACTTCTTTCCTCTCCACTTAGTGTGTGGAGAAGCTTAGCTAGGGCCTTATTGGTCTCCGTTTTGGCCTTTGTCGGATCCAAGAGGTTGCGGAGTATGCTCCATGTCTTTTTCGTACCTAGCGTGCCCTGGAGTTGATCGCACATCCTGTGCCAGTTAGCTTGAGTGAGATCTTCAGCGTATTGTTCGGCTTCCTGCGTAAGTTCGGCAATGCGCTTCCTGAGTGTCCGGTTGCGTTTCTGTTTCTTCCACCTCTTGGTGAGGCCGTGACGGGCATCCCACAGGTGGAGGAGGTGCGGATCTATCTCGGGAGCTTGATCGGTGGTGAGCACCGTTTTTGAGGCCTTTTTCACGTCCGCCTGAACCTGTTCTACCCAGCGTTCTAAAGCTCCGTTGTCCTGCGTGATGGGGATCCCTTCCGCCTTTGCAATGCGTAGCTGACGGAAAGAGTCCCAGTTTGTGAGTGTCTGCGGTTTGCCTCGTTTTTTTCCTAGGTGGTTGGGAACTGCAATTTCCAGAATGTGGTGGTCAGAGCCCAAATTTTCCTCGAGATTGGCCCAAGTACAGTTTCCGCGCGCTTTGACTAGAGAGATATCCGGGCAGGTATCCCGGGAGACGCTGTTGCCCATGCGTGTGGGCTGCCCCGGTTCGTTGAGGAGGGTTAGTCCGAGGTTTTCTATGACGACCATCAGCTTCCTACCCTTTGGGGTGTCTCGTGGGTAGCCGAGAACCCCGTGCGGCGCGTTAAAGTCTCCCACTATGAGTAGGTTGTTCCTTCTCGGGCAAGTGATGCGGAGTGCGTCCCGAAAAAGTTCATCGAACACGTCTTGCGTTCTTTTCGGCGAGCTATAGACGTTTAAGAGGAAGAGACTGCACTTTCCTCGATCCCTGGCCAAGAGTTCGAGAAAGACGTGAGGTACGGGCGCAGCGAGTTTGTGTTCTATTACGGGAACGTGTTTGGCTACCAGTGTGGCGACTCTTGGCTCCTCGTCTTCGTCTTCTGTTTCCTGGCAGAAGGCTACGTAACCTGAGAGCGAGGGTACGTTGCCTGTTTCTTGTAGGGCTATAGCGACAGGCTTGCAGTCTCGCGTCGCTAGGAACTGCGTTAGTGCTCCACGTTTACGGCGGTAGCCTCTGCAGTTCCACTGCCACACGAGACCCAATTCTTCCGCCTTGCGCTGTTGACTTGATTAGCCGCTTTTTTATATAAAAAACGCGTTGCGTTTTAACGCCAAGCTCGAGCGGCGCACTGGTGAAGGTCATAGAGGCAATAGAACACCGGGCTATATTTTTGATACAACCTAGGCGTCAGGCGTCATGTCAATACATTATGTCACCGCGACCTGACTTGTCGCCACAACGCCATGCGACATCACGACGACACATTGACGTCAACGTCGACATCGACGTTTACGACGCGCGTCACACGACATCAAGACTGCGTTCTGACGTCATATTGCGTTGACAACGACGTCGATGTCAACGTTGATGTCAACGACGACGACGACGTCAAGAAACAACGTTGCGTCAATGTAAACGCTGACGTTGCGCGATGACGTCACGCAACGTCAAGAAACAACGTTGCGTCAATGTAAACACTGACGTTGCGCGATGACGTCACGCAACGTCAAAACGACGGCGTCCTTGTCAATGTGATGTCATATAAACGCTTCGCGTCAGGTCGTCGACGTCGTTGTCGACATGACGCAACTCCACGTCACGATGACGTCACGACAACTTCACGACGTCAATGTTGACGTCATCGTCGATGGCGACGACGTTACATGACGTCAAGACTTTGACGTGACGGCGCGTCGACGTTGATGTTGGCGAAGGCGACGACGTTACACGCCATCAAGGAAACTTCATGACGTCGTTGTGACGCTGACGTTCACGACGACGTCAGGATGACGTTAGCGTGACGTGAAGCGGTGATTGGCGTTGCGTGAGGCGTCGACGTCAACGTCGGCATCGACGATCACGTCGACGTCGTCCTCAACGCGGTGGGACCTCACGATCGCGTTACAACGGCGACTTGATGTCATGTAACGGCGTCGTCCTCAACACGACGCGATGTCACGACGGCTCAAGGCAGCATCTTGGCGTCGCGTAACGTCGTAGTCGACGATGACACCGTCGCGCCGTCGTAACGTCACGTCGTCGTGACGTGGTGTTTTGACGCTATCTGACGTCAAGAACATAAAAATACAATATAGCCCCTAAGGGGCTATGTTGCCCATATGACCTTGGCCTGTGTCGTCGCTCGCTTCGGTCGCAGCGAAGGTGGCGCTGCGATCGAAGTTTCTTGGTTCCACCTGATCGCTTTCCACATTTTGAGCTACAACTGAAACCATGAGTGGAGTCTGTATTTCACCGCACTCAGTGGTTTCTAGTTCACTCTAACTACTCTAACCTCGTTACATGCCCGGCCCCTGTGTAATACTCGTGAATCGCCGAGTAATGGGTAATTATCACTGGCGTTTTCAAGACGCTAAAAATTTAGGAGAAGCAGAAATACTGAATTTACACACGGATGTTTTCAATACTGAACCATTGCGGATGTTTTCACGTAAAGAGAACTAACACCCTATAACTTCATCTTTGTTATTTTTTTTTGCTACTGGAAACGATTATTGACACTACACTAAAATCCCCAGCTTTCTTGTCCATGTGCACTTTGCACCCTCTCGCTTGCTCTCCGTAAAACGCGGTAAACGATTAATTCCACTCGAAAAACTGCGTATTTCTTAATATTCCCCGGTATACCAATAGGCAACAAGAATACAACAAAATAATCAATATAAACTCGAATCATAGTAACCTTGTCACTCTCCGGCAATATGAAAGACCCACTATGAGCGCGTGGCCGAGGCGGTGGCTGGCGGGTGCGCTGCGAGCGCTCGGAGCAACTCCATTCTGCTTCGAGGGAAGGACGCTCACTCGGGCTCAGCTAAAGCGCAGCGCGCTTATCAGATTGTGCTGAGCCCCAAGTTAGCGTCCTCCCCTCGAAGCAGAATGGAACTGCCCGGAGCGCTCGCAGCGCCCCGCCAGCCACCGCCTCGGCCACGCGCTCCCAGTGGGTCTTTCATATTGCCGAAGACTGTACGTTTTGTTCCTAGGCCAGGTCGTTTTTTTTTTTTTTCATTGAATCTTATTATTTTTTTTTGTGCAAAATCTTGAATATGTTCCCGGGGATTCAATAGCGTAGGACTCACGTCGCGCAACTCATTTGAAACATTACTATTACAATGAATATTGTTTGTTTCTCGGGACCTTCTCATGTATTACCACTGTATACACAATTACCCTGTATACCCAATTCTCATGGCTGCGTAAAGGTACCTTAGGCTAGGGTCCCTTAGCTAATGGCCGATTCACACGACGGACTGATCCACTTACTGATTGATCACGCGACGACATTCCCGCGGTTCGTCCGTCTCCCGAGCGCATCCACACGAGGGAGACAACGTGCAGACACCAGCAAGGACGAACCGAACCTGTTCGCCACCCCACAGTACCGCGAAACTCCAACATCGCAGCTTGGCACCATAGTTCAAAAGAGTAACCAACGTTTGCTGCCGCGATAAAGTATATCAGTATATCGCTCTTACGTACAAATCAAGACAGAACGCCTAGATAGGCTTCGCGCAAAGCGCGATTAGCTTTACTAACCCAAGGCATTATATTGACACAGGCTGGTGCTGCTTAAGATGGCTTCGGCGAAGAAGCAACGAAGTTCTGGGCTCGCAGAGGGGCGTTCGGAGATGCTTTCACGCAGACTTCCTGTATAGGCTCCCTACGGGAGCCAGAGTTTCGCGTCTGTTTTCCACGTGTTGCCACGCCGCTATTCGACGAGATCCGATCGCGTGAGGAGCGGACTGAAATACTGTGCAGTAAAGTAGACGTTGCCCTCGCCCCGGCTTACGTTCCCCTGCTTTTGAGCGCGCAGCGAACCGCGAACGCGTGGCGCCACTATTCACCGAATCCTGTCAAGTGAGGAGCAGGCTCCAAATGCCGTGCAGGAAAGGCGGCGCTATGGGGATGAACGCGCAACTCTGGCTCCCGTATGGAACCTATAAAGGGACTGTACCTTCACGCGCTCCGCGCTCATTTACAACACAAATACACCACATCCACAAGAAAGGTCTTGCTGAGTGAAAGGCTGACTGGATATGCAAGAACAATCGCGGCGTGCTAGACGAGTTTTGACGGAAGCTTCTTGACACGGACCCGGAGGAGTGCCGGAACCTGCGTCGCGTCAATCGGCCAAAGTTTGTGCAATTTTGTTTTCTTTTTTTCACGCATGGAATCAGGAATGGCGGGCAAAATGAACCATTAAGCGTACAAAACATAACGATGCGCCGTTTTGTTTGGAATCGTGCGGGAAAAAAAGAAAGAAAACATTGCACCGTTGCCAGACTAAACGCTTTTCAAGTCAATCTCCCTCCAAAAATTCCAAAGTGAAAAGGTGCCGGGCTTTATGAGTCCGCGCGTCCGAGGACGAGGCGCGGATTGCAGGAATCGGTGACGTGAAGGTCAAGCGGTACACTGCCCGCGGACGAAAATCCCGATTCGGTCCGTCCTGTGATCCGGCTATAAAGGAACCTTTAGCAAAGGGCGTTCGGTGTCACGCGGTGTATAAACGGAGGATGAATGTATGGAGGGTGGTACTGGCTATACACGTTCGTCGGCCTAATCGTAACAATTCGCGGCAAGTGAACTAGCCTAAACGAGGAAGAAAACCCTTTCAACATATCGGATGAAGCAGGACAAGTTTTTACGAGCGGTGCAACGCGCACCTCAAGGCGGTCCGCTGATGAAGCTGAGATATCCTTTTGAACTGAAAGGTTCGTATACGAACGCCGACACATTCGCGTCTGCTGTCCTGAAAAAGTTCACCATCTTTCCAGGCATTTGGCGTCCTTAGGACCGGCTGGGTATTGCAGCCGCCATGACGGTACCGAGATTCCTGGCAGCGTATTTAAAAAATATGCCAAGAACTGGCAAACATGTTTCTTTAAAGGTCGTTACTTATTGGCGATGTGCGGGACTGAAAGCGTCGCTGTGGTCGGCCTTCCCCGATTGGCATAATGCTGACTATGACGTTAGCAAAGGCTTTCACATTGACTGAAAAAGAGTAACGTAAGAAATTCGATTTTTGGCGTTTGCAGTGTTGGTTTCAAGTAGAATGATTGGAAGCTTCAACCATGCTCATTCCAAACACCATTCAACATGCTGTTCGAAGGTAATGACGTCAGGAGGTAACCATAGGAGGTCGCCACCAAAATATCTGTCCGCTAATACCATGTTCACCCTTAAGCGGAGACTGCAGCAAAATCTACAAGCGCGAGCTGGCCCGCGCTCTTGGCTTTGAGGAGTACATTTCTAGCGCATGTGCTCGTTCTGGGAAAGAACGCTCCAAAGCAGCGACCTCGAGCCCTCATTCTTGTGGCATTGGTTGCAGTCTCAGCTTTAGGGGAACGGAGCATAGCTTGTTCTAGTTGCTGTTTTGCTTTGTTATACAAGAAACCGCTAGCGGGAGGCATCGTACGCGTTAACTCTATTCGGTGTGAGAAGCTCGATAGGGGCGCTCTTGGCTTCCTCACGACAGAGCCGTATATTAGGAGAGTTTGGACAATAGGCGGAGCAAAGGCCGCCGCCAGCGCCGAATATTCCCCCACGCTTAGAGCGTAAACTAAATTTGTGACACAGCGTCGACCAATCAGGAGACCTCTACTCCATCTCACAAATGTCTGCAGTGAAGACAAAGGCACAGGCGCGTGAGCCTAGCTCAGCAAAACGCTTTTGTTTGTACGAGACCTCGTGCATAGGAGGCACTTTCCGAAGCCACGCGCTCGTGCCCACGCCTTTGTCTGCACTGCTAGAACAGCGTCCTGAGACTGGCTGAAAGAAAGCAGTGCAAAAGGTGGGGTGCGCGAGCGTCTTGAGACGCGGAGTCCCGCTCGGCACGGCTCGAATTATACTTCGTTTCACTTTATCTGCGAGCGAAGCCAAAGCTAGAAGCGCGAGACCAGCGCTTTTTGCATTTCTCCCCAGCTCGCGCGCTCGAGCAAAGCCTGAACGCACGGAGCTTCCGTGCTCGCGCTTCCAGTTTTGCCTTCGCTCGCACATAAGGTGAAACGAAGTATAGTCGTGTCACAAATTTAGAGCACACGACCACCGCTAGGGGCTGTTTCGCGGCCTGTGGTTGGCCCCGAGATGCTCGCCTATTCAAACCAATGTATGGCCAAACTCTCTCAATAAACGGCTCTGCCTCACGATAAAGCGCCTCGATATGCTTCTGTTTGTCTTGCAAGTAGCGTAAAATGCGCGAGCGCACGTGGCCCGGGTCTCGAGCGGATCTTGGAAGCAAATGGCGGCGGAGCACCTGCTCGAGGCACGTGTCTCGCGCGTTTCCACAACAATGGCTGGCGATACTTGTAAAAGACGCCTTTATCAAGGGGCTTTACCTCACGAGGGCAAGTGCACGTGCTACCCACGCGCTTATGTTTTAGTTTGCATAATGCATAGAAGCAATTGCCATTGCACGTGCTTGCACCAGCAGAGGAAAACGAAGTATCCTCACTCTGTGTTGTGCAAATCTTCCACTAAGCGGCGATACTCGGAACTTTCGCCGCGAATAATGCAGGTGCTTCCTTTCAAGACCTTTGAAAGTAAACGTCCAACACCTCAAAACATGCACTCTGAGAAGCCCATGCTAATGCTTGGAAATGAGTATGATAACATATAGACTTCCGAGCTTGAGGGTGTTATTTGCGTTGCCGTCGTGTGGTATTATAAGTGTGCGTAAGTTTGAAATACACACGTTCAATGGAACGCTTGATGACTTAATCTGCTAGCCTACGCACATTGTGGACGATAAATACTTTTTTTTTAAAGGGCCGTCGCGCCTGGGCACACGCCAAAAAAAGCGAGGTATTACTCACGCATGCACGCGTGTCATATTGCTTTTTACAAACATGAACTGCTGCTTCCGTCCCAAGCGACTTCCGGCCGCTCCGTCTTTGCAAGCCTGTCGAGCTTGCTCATGCCACCAGTGCTAGAAAGCATAAATGCTTCACGGACGACAAAGTTGGAGATTTAAAGATGGCCTTCGACCTGTATGGAGGAAACAAGCTGGTTTCCAAGAATATTCCAAAACTTTTAACAAATTCCGCGCTTCTTCTTGTTTCGTTTTTGCGTTCAACTTATTGGAGGATGGACGCTTCTGGAAAGTTGCGCGCGCCCTCAAGAGGCGCGCGTGATGCATAAGGAGAATAGCGAGGTCTGCTGATTCCACCGTAGAGCCTGCGAGAACCACGTCGCCTACGTTCGCGTTGGGTCCCGGTGTACGGCAGACGGCAATCTTTGCAGCTCCCTGTGCTGCGTTGCGTTGTCCACAGAGGTGAGAAACCCTGAACCACAGCACGTCTGTCCACTGCCCTTCTTGGAGGGCCACCATTCTTTTCAAAGCGATAGCTTACTGGCCACACTTTGCGAGATTTCGACCTCGTCTCCTGTCGTCGCCGCTACGGAAAAACCTTTCTCCGCTCTTGGCGCAAGGCCAAGGAAGTCGGGTTTCCCGTCGGCCGCTCCAGCATGTCGCCAGTAACGACGCGACAAAAGGAGACATCCGTGTCGTCTGCTTGAAAGACTTGCTTTCAAACATTACTCGCGTATTGCGAAATCCCACTTGGAAATATCCAGTTACTACACGTAATGTTGGGTGGTTTTAGAAACTTCCACCGCGCTTACCCACTTTACGGATTGCCGAGATCTGGTAAAGGTCATACTCGTGGCATCGACGATGCCAACCACGACAACTACGAAAATTAATCACGTCGCACCTCCATCCTAAGGTACATAATGGCACCATTGCACCCAGATTTCGCGACGGTGCTACAGCTATCGGTCTCGTTTCTTCGCACATTTTGGACGAAGAAATACTTTTTTTAAAGGGCCATCGCACGTTGGCCACGCGCCAAAAAAGCGAGGTATCACTCACGCATGCAACATGCTTTGTTTAAGTTTTGTTACAGGGATCAGTTGAGCTAGATGGCATATTTTATTTTCCTTCACCAATAAAAAAACACACACACACAGTTCGTCCCTACAACGCTTCAATAACGTTAGCTCGCCTGGATGCACGAATGGATTAAAAATGGCGCTGCAGTTCGGGTGATATGCTATTGAATTATCCTTGAGACATGTCTCAATGACCATATACACATATGAAGCTGCAGAACTTGGCGAGAACATATGAGCGCGACAGCCATATACAGCTTATAAGAGCTGCATTAATGAACTGTATAGATATATAAGAACTATACTTAAGACTACAGAAGATTTCTGACGAGCCTGCCTAGTAGTTCTATGTGATCTTATACAACCATGGGATAGACTACTTCATATCCACCAGTTCTTATATTGCTCTGATATGTACTTAGTGAACTTATATGCGATTTCATCTGGAATAAACAAGACAAAGAAGTAACGCTCATTGGCATGCCATGACCTGTACTATGTAGCAGGCATACCAGCTCCAAGCTCCATTGGCTAGATTCTGTCAGTAAGCGCGACGCCCTCGACAGTTTCCACAACGCGCCGGAGCGCTCACTCGTTGTGCTGACTATTTCCAGAAAAATCCATTAGTGGTTAAACGTTTAATCGACATTTCAAGCAGTAGTATTAAGGTGGGTTTAGTTCATACTTTTATGAATCGGAAGTTCTCTGAAACATAAAGACTGGAGGACCGCCTGGTGGCGTGTGCGCATGAAATGGTCTATAAAGCAACCTGTCGTCACGAATTTGGATCGGCTCACCAATAACGGAAAGGTCAAGGAGAAACTGCTCATTCCATGGACAAAAATGACAATTCCCTTTGAGGTGTTTTATGTTGAATTGTCAAAAAGGGAGACGGCGGCGAGATTCCTCAAAATACAGAAGGAAAATAGACTGCGAAGCGAGCGCAGACCATACCGAACGCCGAGCAAAATATTTGGGTTGAGTGTCTGTTTATACTGCCTAGAACTTAGTCTGTTTCAACGGGCGATTTGTCTCCCAGCTGTAAATGAGAAATTTAGCCAGTGCAGTACAACCGCTGATTGGGGTATTTAACGTGCGCCACGCACTATGCTCCGTTTCACCTGATGTTGTACCGAAGAGAGGCTAAAGCGCGAGCTCATAGCGTTGGGAGCTGCTCTTAACGCACGAGAGCATGCCGCCGAGATATGCCCTATACTTCGTTTCAGCCGAGGTCCAGACGCAGCCGATGCTACAAGCGCGAGCATGTGGCCCAGAACAGTGCTCGCACTGCACGAGCGCGCGTGCTTGGCAGGGACGCTGAAAGCCCGGAGCTCGCGCTTGTAGCTTTGGCTGCGTCTGGACCGAAGCTGAAACGAAGTATAGAGCGAGAAGCTCGCGCTTGTAGCCTTTCCTGCGGTACATCATAAGGTGAAACAGAGTTAGTGTGTACACCGCACGCCGGTACGATGCTCATCCAGATCAAAACGGGCAGGGCACAGGGGTCGAACCCAGAATCTCTGGACTCTGCAGCGCGAGCTTTCGCTCCACGTGCTCCGAGCTGGTGTGCGTTAGTGCCGTGCGTTAGCCAACTCGGCCACCGATCGCACCTGGAAAGCCGAGCATGAACCGCACAAACCGCGCCAATGCAGACGACGCTAATCCGGTCAGATAATGATGATAATGTTAAAACATAGCGCCCTCAAGAGGTCGCCACGGGGAGTGTGCCGACGGCTTTTCGAGGGCGTTTTGCCAGGCACAGAAGCCATACCTATACCAGCCAATCCAGCGACTAGCGATAAATACATGCCACGTGAAGTCGCGTTCCGCGAGCCCCAGGTGAAACTGAAAAGTAACATGCTCTCAGTAAAGCCCCCTTATGTGCTTGCGTTTGCCTTGCAAGCAGGCATCTAGGGTGTAGTAGAGGGAGAGGCGTAAAAAGCGCGGTCCTTTCCTGCAGCTCGTTGTCAATGAGGACGAGGGGCTTAAAACGATAATCTGGAAGCTGAACGTGACCCCCACCCGGCCGTTGCCATGTTGCACATTTTTGACCGCTGGGCAGCTCACCTCACAGACCAACTCATGTTTACAAACACAGCGGAGTGCCCCGAGTTGACGCCACCGGCGCCGCGCATGCGCAATGGAGTGTGGGCAACACGTTCGTCGTCGTCCACAAACAAGCCATTGTAATGCGATGTTGTTGGCGTCGGCGCGTGGCCACGTGGTCTTTTTCGTGTTGGTATTGTTGATTCTGCGTCTTACTGGCAATGTGTGACTACTTGAGCGGACTCAGCGAAATTACTGATGCTCGTTACACCACAAAACTTCGCATGAATAATGTGACACGCGGTGATTCATTCCTCATAGACGCCGTAGAATGGACGCCGTTACGTTCCGAACCCCGGCGAGACCGTGCTCCATCATGAGCACACTTACAAGGACGGTCCGCAACACCATCGCTCGGCAAAGACCTTCTCAAAGACCCGGAACCAAGGCTTTCAAACATCAGCTGAAGGAACCGACATCAACGGGTCTTCGTCTTCCTCTTTCTCCAACATCAAGAGAAGCTGCTGCTGCGGCGACATAAACCTGCGGGCCAATGAGAGTGGCTGTTGAACCTCATCTTTATTAAAGCCAGCAGCCACCACCAATCACACCAGGATCCCACCGGTGACGCAACATCGTCACGTCACTGGGGCTATAAAAGGGGACTCGCGGACATGCGTGGAGGAGACGGAATGGGACCTACGATCGGACGCAACCATCATCTCATGTCGAATTGAAACATCGTTACTATATATATTGTCACGAATGACAAGTGATGAGGCGGCGAATGACTGAATAAACTGAACGTTTAATGGGGCGAACTTGTGCCCAAAAATAAACGGGAAAAGAAAGATAACAAGAGAGCGTCGCGGGCGTCGAAGGCGGCGAAGCAGCAAGATCGAACGCTGGGGCGAAAACTGACTCAGCGTGCCAGGCGGAGCCCCTTTTGTACACGCGTGGGCTTCCGGAACATTCGGCGTAGAAGGTTCGGTTCGTAGAACATTCTAACCTCGAATTAGCAAGGCGGTTCTCGAATTTACTAGAACATCACATTAGATGTCAACAAAAAGGGGTCCCCGCGGCCAGGAATCGAACCCTGGCTTTTCGCGTGGGAGGCAGGCGCTATAACCGTTAGGCCACGCGCGCGCTGCCTACTTGGCAAGCTGCGCGCGCGGCATTACTCCCCCTTTAAAAAGTGCATCGCCCCGATGCAGCACAAAACAAAACAAAGCAAACAAAAAGAACGGTAAGCTAAAGAGTCATTTGGAACACATAAGGTCCACCGTCCTATCGAGCGTAGTACGGCTTCATGCGCACGACGTGGACGACTTCTGGTCGTGGAGGGCGGCGTGATGAAGTCCGTGTTCCGTCGGGCATCACCTCGTAGTTCAGATCCCCGAGTCGACGAAGCACTCTGTAGGGTCCGAAGTAGCGCTTCAAGAGTTTTTCGCTGAGACCACGGCGGCGGATCGGTGTCCACACCCACACCCTGTCTCCGGGCTGGAAGTGGACGTCCCGGCGACGAAGGTTGTACCGGCGAGCATCGACACGCTGTTGATCGTGGATTCGAAGGCGGGCTAGTTGGCGTGCTTCTTCTGCTCTCTGACTGACCGCATGGGCATCGTCGCATCCGTCATCCACAGGCTCATGGGGCAGCATCGCGTCCAGCATTGTCGTCACTTTTCTGCCATGCACCAGCTCGAACGGTGTAAACCCGGTTGTTTCTTGAACTGCGGTGTTGTAGGCGAACGTGACGTATGGTAATACCTCGTCCCACGTCTTGTGCTCTACGTCGACGTACATGGAGATCATGTCGGCGATGGTCTTGTTAAGCCGCTCCGTTAGCCCATTGGTCTGCGGATGGTACGCGGTGGTCCGACGATGGCTGGTGTGGCTGAGCCGAAGGATCTCTTGCGTGAGCTGAGCTAAGAACGATGACCCTCGATCGGTTATCAAGACTTCGGGGGCGCCATGTCGAAGGAGAATAGATTCGACGAAAAACTTGGCGACTTCCACCGCTGTTCCCGACGGAAGGGCTTTCGTCTCAGCGTATCGTGTAAGATAATCGGTCGCGACGATAATCCAACGGTTTCCTTGCGCCGATGTTGGGAACGGCCCAAGTAAATCCATCCCGACCTGTTGGAAGGGCGTAGTCGGGGCAGATATCGGCTGCAGGAGTCCTGCTGGTTTCGTCGGAGGCTTCTTACGTCGTTGGCACTCATGGCATGACCGTGTATACGAGTGGACGGTTTTCGGGAGTCTCGGCCAATAGTACTTGTCACGAATCCGGGCGAGCGTCCTGCTGTAGCCAAGGTGTCCTGCCGTCGGGTCGTCGTGGCATGCTTGAAATATTTCTTCTCGCAGGCTGGCAGGAACAACCAGCAGCCAGGCAGGGTTGCTTGTTCCGAAGTTCTTCTTGAAGAGCACGCCTTGCCGCAGACCGAAGCTTGACAAGTCTCGGGCCAGGAATCGCGGCACGGAACTTCCTTGACCTTCGAGGTGGTCGATCACGGCGCGAAGTTCGGGGTCGTCTCGTTGAAGTGCTCCCATGTCGGTATCTGTAATTGCTCCGAGAAAACGGGCGTCATCGTCGTCGTCGGTGCTGTCGGGAGGAGATTCGACTGGGGCCCTAGACAAACAATCGGCGTCATTATGCTTGCGGCCAGACTTGTGCACAATGGTCACGTCGAATTCTTGCAGTCGAAGGCTCCAGCGAGCGAGGCGTCCTGACGGGTCCTTGAGGTTGGCGAGCCAGCAGAGAGCGTGGTGGTCCGTGACGACGCGGAACGGGATGCCGTACAGGTACGGGCGGAACTTGGTTAACGCCCAGACGACAGCGAGACATTCCTTGTCGGTCGTTGAATAATTTTTCTCTGCCTTGGACAGTGCCCGGCTTGCGTAAGCGATCACCCTCTCTGCTCCGTCTTGTTTTTGGACGAGCACAGCGCCGAGTCCGGCGTTGCTGGCGTCTGTGTGAACCTCCGTTTCCGCTGATGAATCGAAGTGTCCGAGGATAGGGGGCGACTGGAGTCTTTCCTTCAGTTCGTTGAACGCTTGTTCTTGTTCCTCTCCCCACTGGAAGTTCACGTCGTCCTTCGTCAGATGCGTGAGCGGTGCAGAAATCTTGGCAAAATCGCGAACGAAACGTCTGTAGTAAGCGCACAGCCCAAGAAATCTTCGCACGGCTTTTTTGTCTGATGGCTTCGGAAATTCGGCGACAGCGGATGTCTTCGCAGGGTCAGGGCTGACACCTTGAGCACTCACGACATGGCCCAGGAATTTGAGCTCGCCGTAAGCGAACCGACATTTTGACGGCTTCAGTGTCAGTCCGGCATTCTGGATAGCCTGCAGCACGGCTCGCAAACGTCTCAGGTGCTCGTCGAAGTTGCTTGCGAATACCACGACGTCGTCGAGATAGACGAGACAGGTTTGCCATTTCAAGCCGGAAAGAACGGTGTCCATTACGCGCTGAAATGTCGCCGGTGCTGTGCACAGTCCGAACGGCATCACTTTAAATTCGTACAGCCCGTCCGGCGTGACAAAGGCAGTCTTTTCACGATCGCGTTCGTCGACCTCGATTTGCCAGTACCCACTCTTTAGGTCCATCGACGAAAAGTATTGGGCGTGGCGCAGCCGGTCCAGAGTGTCGTCGATCCGTGGCAGCGGGTAGACGTCCTTTTTTGTTACGGCGTTCAGTCGGCGATAGTCCACGCAGAACCGAAGAGTCCCGTCTTTCTTTTTCACCAGCACTACCGGTGAAGCCCACGGACTCTTTGAGGGCTGGACGATGTCGTCGTCGAGCATTTCTTGGACCTGCTTCTGGATGACTTCTCTCTCTTTTACAGAGACACGGTACGGCGACCGATGAACAGGAAGCGCGTCGTCTTCAGTAAGAATTCGATGTTTCGCAACGGTCGTTTGGCGCAGCTTTGACGACGTGGAGAAGCACTCATTGAACTCGGCGAGAAGGTCACTGAGTTGTTGTCGTTGTGGGCTAGGCAGGGTTGGGTCGATGTCGAACTGCGGAGGCGGCGTTATCTTGGGTGGCCACGAAGAGAGGTCTTCTGATATTCCGGCGATTGCGGCTGAGTCCGGGAGTTCCTCGGCGTGACCCACGGCGGTGTCTTTCGTAAGGTGCTGAGCCTCCTGTCGGAAGTTGGTTACGAGTGCGACAGTGTGTCCGTCTCGGAGCTCCGCGATGCCTCTTGCGACGCCGATCCCTCTTCCTAGAAGCAACTGGAGGCTTCCTTCGAGCAGAACGTCGCCGCAGAAAGCCTCATCGATCCCGACGGGTACAAAAACACTCGACCGCGGCGGTAAGTTCACGTGGTTTGCGAGGACTCGTACCGCAAATGACGTCGCTTTGGGTTCCTCCGGTGGTGGAGCAGGTTTTCGTAGCGTCAGCCGGTTTGCTCCGAGGTCGATAACGGCGCCGTACTCACAGAGAAAGTCCATTCCGAGTATAACGTCCCTCGCACAGTCTTGCAGAACGACGAACTTGACAGGGCACGTCTCACCATGGATCTCGACGCGAGCAGTGCAGATCCCGACAGGTGTGATGAGATGTCCGCCGGCGGTTCGTATCTGCGGTCCGTCCCACGACGTCATAACTTTTCGCAGGCGACGAGAGAGTCTCCCACTCAAAACGGAGTAGTCTGCTCCGGTGTCGACGAGCGCCGTCGCGTCGTGGCCGTCGATGATAACGTTGAGGTTATTTGACACCGTTGCAGAAACGTCGTTGCGGGGCGTTGTGGCGTTAGAGTGGGAGGGCTCCGACGATCTTGGAGGATCTTGGTATCGTTCGTCTTCGGCAACACCACCTCCCGGCATTGCCGCGCCTAGTTTTCCCGACGGGAAGCGATGGGTGACAGGCTGTCTCGGCGAGACCGGCGGATGGGCGATGGCGAGCGTCGTGGAGACGGTGAACGGAATCCTCGGCA
>JAZHYW010009904.1:0-29237 GCA_037355805.1 Ixodes ricinus | reverse complement strand
CCGTGTCTCAACATCAGCATTCTTCAATTAAAAAGAAAAAATGTATCTGACATGTTTTTGGAAGGCACAATATAAAATGTCACTGAAGAGCGAATGTGAATCGATCACGGCTTTCACAGTTTCATGCCAGAGCCTTCTTACGTACAAGGGTACCCTACCCGACAGAATAAACCAGGATATTCGCAGCCACAATAAATGTGAGTTCCAAGTAATCTGTCGTAAGCAGAAAGCACAATACGACGTTGCTTTTTTCAAAATGTAGAACAGACTCACTCCAACGAAGATCCACGCGATTGCGCAGAGCTGCAGTTTTGATAAATCAATTGCGTAAAATAGGTGAATCATGTATAAGCGCAGTCTCAATGCCACCCATTGTACATGGTTTGCTACTGAGACCGTACGATCATTGGGGCGCGACATCGGTCAACTTTCTCAGTGACTGAACTTATCAAAAAGAGATTAAAGCTCTGTATAATATTTTATGACGGAGGAGCAGACATTCAGTAAGTTCTAATAGTGTTCTGGCGGGCTCTGATAAGACTGAAACATATGTCCGAAACACCGAGCCAAAATCACATCAAAATCGAAACATGAGGTGATAGTTTCGCACCATCGTGTTAAAAACGTACTGGGCGTGGGTACATATATTTCGCACAAAAAGGTTCAAAGACCCTTTTATCGAAATGAGATTTACGTGGAGTTAGTATCCTCATCTTTACGAAAGTAGCCTGGAACTATTTTCGCATGTTTACATATTTCGTGCGATTGGCTGTAAATTCTTCGCACATGCGTTCCAGTCTGCCATAAACATATCGTGAGTTGTCAGAAAGTAGGCGGTGACACTAATTTATTTTGACAAAACATCGCGTGGGAAATCCCTCCTGTACCACAGCACCCTCTTTTCAAAAGACGTCTAGTTTGTGTTCTTGCAGACTGTAGCTGTTAACGCTCCCTTAGAGCACGCGCGCTGCTTCGAGAAGTATTCGAGACTCGCTCAATGAAGGCCTGCTGCGCGAACCCGCCCGTGGGCGGTTCTCCGCGTTGTTCCGCTGCTATTGATCGGAATGCATTTCCTCCATAGTGCTCCTTGGCAGTTTCGGCAATGGCTGCGAGAAAGTGCTTCGCTCAGACATGTGTCCGCGTACCGTGGGTGTAAAGCTGCTCGAATATTTTTACTGCTTCTGGCGCCAGTTGTGGGGAGCTCTCGAAGGACAGATCGAAATTGCATATTGCATCCTTTTGATCAGTGAGGATCAAGAATTGCGTCTGGTACGGCGCATCTTGAGCAAAACCCATGACATCTGTGTGGAGAGATGCTTGCTTTTCTAAAGGGAGCGGCGGCTGTTCAGGTGAAAATGAATATTACTGTAGCAATTACGGTTGCTAATAATATATCGTCAAAATAATATTTAGAACGGGGTGTCCCAACTGTTACTTGATTGAGGAGGAGATGAGGCAAAGTGAGAGGTAGTGGTTGCGTGTACGACGAAGCTCCTCCCCCGCAGCTGCTCCTCAGTCCAAAGGATGGTGGAAGGAAACAAAGGTGTCTGAACAAGGTCAGAAAGAAGGTGAAAATTTCACTCGGGCTTCGCGCATCTCCTGGCAGAGACACTGTTGGTTTAAAGCCCTGCGCAGGCGTGGTCGCGCCCTACGCGGCCTTCAAGCACGCACGCTCGCGCCCTGCAAGGCCTTGAATCATGTGCGCAAATAGGGACGCTTCTTCGAGCCCCTACTCACGTTAATTTATTTATATCAATATATGACCCTCACCATTCGGAGACAGTAACATCTATTGATTTAAGGAAAGGTTCACTCGTCTATGGGTTGATGTCCCCGAGGCGAAAGGAAAGGGATTGTGGGGAAGGATGGGATAGGGTGGGTAACAATGTGTAAATCTAGATGAAGTGATGGACTTCAGAGTCCCCGATGTAGCGGATAAGAGACTCAAAGATTTCTTTTTTGTGCTGGGGCTGTCCTTTGAGATGGGCCCAGTCTTCAAGCTTCCTGGGCCTTTTCTCGCCGGGTAGCGAGTCCCATGCCTCTCCTCTGAAGTCGTCCAGGCCCTTGCATTCCCAGCTGTGTATGTGTCCTTCTGCTTCTCGTCCCTCGTCCTTTGCGCTGTTTTAACCTTTTAAGAAGTTTATACTTTGCATGAATGGTCAGTCCTGGTAGAAGTGAACGGAGCAGGTACGAAGTAGTTTGTTTTGAAGAGAGATCTGAAGGCTATTTTAGCGCAATACAATGTTCGACGCCATGAATTCCAAAGAAAAACGCTTTGACACATGTTTTTGTACATTCGATTGTAAAACGTTCCAAACATTTTATTCTGTCACAACACTAAACAATGTTTGCTCTTATAATCGAGCGCGAAGAGGAAAACGTGTTCGCGCTTTCCCATAGGAATGCATTACCGGAATTGAAATTTAGACTGCTTGCTATCTGCTTCAAAATGCAACAACACACTAGCGCCACCTGAACCTCTAGCGTTTATTGTAATAACTCTATGGGCGAAAGGCCTTGTCTTCTAGATGGTATTGCTAGAGTCTCCCGTGGGATCCGGAGGCCATCTCCTTTGATTGTTCTCACCGTCATCTTCCCATGTACGCCTCGTTCAGTAAAATTGGTACAAGTAAAGGAGAGTCGACAGTTTTCCGAGACGCGTTGTGAAAGTCGACGAGGCGAGTCGGGGGTCGAAACTAATAGACCGATCTCACTAAGCGTTCGGCGCATGCGTGACACCGCCATAACTTTAGTTCACAGGAGTCAGACGGCCGTGCATGCGAGGGCTCGTGCCGTCTCGTGCTCCACACGCGCAGAGCTCCAGGGGGTTGTCGCACGTGCAGAAAGACTGAAGTTCCCTCGATGCATTGCGGCAGCGGTGGCGTAGTCAAACTGGCTGGTGAGATCGGTCTATTAGATTTTAATTTAACGGCCTAATCCTCGGCCGCGGGTTCCAGAAGAGTTTCGTCCACAATCTGCTCGGGAAATGTCGTTCTGCGTTCACCCTCGCGTAGCAAATGGCTGCCTGTAATGCGCTAGACAAATTCTGGAAAACAGAAGTGAATTGCTTTAATGGAACGATGTAGGTGGTAATTCAGGATTAATGTGATCAAAATAAACACCTATCTTGCTTCCACATTTGTTGCGTTTATATTTGATTCTTATCGCTTTTCTGGAAGTTGTCCCAGCAAACAGACCGGCTAAAATCACCGGCAGTGTTTTTTGTATTAAATTTGGCAGATAAAGCTCCCCCCCTTCCCCAGCTTATCAGTCGTAGCGCGGTAACATCAACGTGTTGCTCGCAATCCGCTACTGGTGCTGGTGATTTTTTATTTTTATTTTTAATTAGGAAGGATGAATTTTTAATATTTCATTTTTACGGAATGACGACGAATAACGACATTTAGTTACCTGAAACTTCACGTTGGCTTGTTGCAAACTCGCAGAAGTGAAAACCCCGGAACAAAAAGAACCTATACTGTGTTTGGCAGCTCTTACTTTTTTTCTTTCTTTTGCATAGTCATATGGTTTCATATTTTCAAAACAGCACATCTCGAAAAAAAAGTGACACTGAGTGGGTACCGTCTTTTGGTAAGCCAAGCTGTCTCTCAAAGCAACCTACTTTTCTCGTAACTTTTAGATATTTCCTACTAGCGTAGAAAACGTTCTTTGGCTAGTTGCTCCGGATTTCGTGGAACCGCATTTTGTGAGGCCGCATTTAGTGAAGCCGTGGCCCGTTATGTCACTCGACTTCAGTTTCCCCGCTAGATTTAGCTATAAAATTGACACGTGACCAACGGGGAAAGTGAAAGGCGTGGAGAGGAGTGGAGACACCTGGAGGCACAGATCGAGAAGAAATGCCTGAAGGTTACTAGCGCTAAACCAAGAAAGTTTTAAGTAGCAACACACTTGCAAGGCGATTCGCGATACAATTTGCTTTGTACTGTGTTTATTACTTAGGAGCTCCCCAACTCTTAACACACCGTGCGCAGGGGCCTTATCATGATAGAAAAATCACTCCTCAGTTCAGAGTTCGGGTCTTTTCCATTGAACAGATTCCCCTAATCATGTCAACAATTAGGGCAATCATGTTAAAGACAAACAAATTTAGCGAACTGTCCCATTATGATCACAGAAACACAAAAGCATGGTCTTGGAGCTGGGAGGAAACATGCGTGTTTTTTTCTTCTGAGGTCAATGTTGATCTTCCCACTTTATTCTCTTGCGTTTCGCTTCAAGGTCATATAGTAAACACTTCGTCTGTATCCCCGGTAATTGCCCTGTCATACATTTTCGCATTTTTAAATTATCAAATGAAACGCGAAGTCAACAATTTTCTGGTCATCTGTCAAGATCTGAGGCATTATCTTTGCACAAATATTTCTAATTTGGAAACCCTCAGTGAAAATCCGTCGCTCTGCCTTTTTTTCTATTCAATAATTTAACTATTATGGTTATTACACTGGTAGATGTGAATCGGTTTCCAAAATCTGCGAGGGAGGAGAAACATCGTGAGCCATTCCACTATGTGATCATGGATGACCAGCGAAACTGTTTAGCACACGACACAAACGTGACACAGCATTTTGAACAAAGGTACGAACACATTTATTGTCTTGATCGGTGGTCATTGTGACAAAAGGCACGTGCCGGCGTCTGCAGCAGTTAAGGCTGAGCTCCATGGGACGAATATGCTGCGAAAAATCGACGAATTTTGCACGGCGGCTTTTGCTCTGCGTGTGGAATCAGCACAGTGGCTGCTACGTCGCGTGCAAAGCGAGCGTGCCGTCGGGCAACGTTCGCCAGTTATCCGTCGCGAAATTCAGTCCATGGAGTTCAGCCTTAACTCTTCTCAAGCAAAAGCCTAAAGCGTATGGCATCTTGCACACGCGTTCGTCCACGCTTTATATTGGTTATTTACTTCGAATCTTTTATACGAGGAAGGCATGCGCTTTCGGCGCCGGCGTCTGCAGCACAACTGTTCTAAAGCAAAAACCAACGTTACTAAAACCACTCAGTTGGGAAACTGCCACAGAGACTGCTCTGAAAAAGTGGCCCCAATCTGTCCTCGCGAACCGAGCTAATGGCGAACACAACGCCGCCACTTCTCCCGCAGCGGCCAGTCGAGGAACCGCACATTACTTCTATTTTGGCTTTCATCGGCCATTGTGGCGCCGAAACAAATACAGTGGAAGAGGTTACAGGGGTGCCACCCCCGCCTCCCCAGCGGAAACGCCGCGTCTTGCTACCAAAGTTAAAATGTACCTAGGTCGGGACGCGCTACCTGAAAGCACCGCTGAGGCATGGTTGTATAAAAACAATATTAATTGTGCCGCAAAACCTTGCAAACTAAAGATTTTAAAAACATCACGCGCTCTTCATTTCGTACTAAACTCCAATAAATTTGATACAAAAAGAGTATTTTCTATTTGTTTTTATGCAAAAACATGCTTTCTAAAAGCTCAAGGTGACCACAGTACAGACAAATGATAAAGAGTGGCGCTGTTGTCGCATTTAGCTCGGTCTCGGTGGACGCCAGCGGCCCAGGTTTCGACGGCGAGTTTCTCAACGGAGTGTTTTAGTAACGTAGGCAGAAACCAAAAACAAATGGCGTCTTGCACGCGCGTTCGACGACGCTTTATTTCGGTTATTTACTTCGAATATTTTATACAAAGAAGGTGTGCGCGTGCTGCGCGTGCGGCGCTACGAGCGTAGAGTTTTTGCTGACGCACATGAACAATACACGGAACCCTAGCCATAAACAGCTTCGCGGTAAAACCGCTCCATGGCACCCGCTTCAAATTGACGAGCTGCAAATGAAGTCGCATTTTTGGAGCGACCCGCGGAGACGGTCGTTGAATATGGCCTGTGCTTGAACTTACCTAAGCTCGAACTTGACGAGCTGAGTTAAATCTACGACGACCAGTCAATACTAAAGTTCCTAGAACAACAGCAACATTCTTTGATGTACCGACTGCGTGACGGTGCATGTTTTAGGAAGCTAACGGCGGCGCACAGCAGCAGACTTCGTATTGGTTGGCGTTACTTGTATAGAGAAGTATCAAAGGACTTTAGTGAATACTGCTGCAGTCTACCAGCAGAAGAAATACCCGACACAAGTCGAGCGCCAAACCGAGGAGTCCATGTCATCCTGAGGGGGTATAGACAGCAAACAACAAAGGAAATTGCCGAGGCGTACCACATATCTCGACGTGGAAATGACGTGTGTTTAAGTACGCCCTCGATCGCTCTGTTTGATAAAGAACTGGCGTTCCTGGGAACAAGTGCATGTCAGTCATAGTGCATGACGAAGTGATAGGAATTACGTCCTATTTATTCACAGAGATGCTTCATTTGTTGCTTTCCAACAAAGTTCAGTTGAGGGTCAGCGCTCTGTCTGCTTACTTCTCCCTCTTGTCATTCGTCTTATTCGTGCTGTTTTTAAATCTTTCATATGCAAAACCAACTCGCCCAAGTCTTCACCCTACGGGAATACTATCTCGTTCGCCACCCATGAGCGTCGGGGCACGCAGTGATTGCCAGCGGCGGAACTCAGATCGTCTGGTTCCTTTTTCGGATTTTCTGTCGTGCTTTTTCTCGTTCTTCCTCTCGGGATCGCAGATGTGAGCACTTGCAATCTGCCACGTCCCAGTCCCGCCTCTGCACACCCTGAACCATGCGAGCTAACCTCGTAGAAGACGCAATGCACACACCGCACGCACTGCCCGTATAGCCGCCCGCGTAAACAACCGACCGACAGGACCAGATCGAACGTGCTCAGCCCACGACGCGCATGCGCAGTAGCGAGCTGCTGCCGACTTCCGGGGAGGTCTTACGAAGCTGACGGAGCGGTAGCGGCGCGATCGGAAGCGCTCCACGGAGCTTGCGCTGCCACAAATCTGTGAGCGGAAGATGTCCAACTTGAGCTGGATCTGCCAGGGGAAGGTGTGCGCTCCGAAAGGGGCGCTTTTGGAGCGCTCCAATTCTGCGAGCGGAATTCACCATTTGTCGCACAAATAATCTCCTGCCTGAGAGCACCAGGATTTACACTTTGTCCACATTTTCATTTGTTCTTATAAGGGCAGGGCAGTTTCGCGATGCAAATGTAGCGCAATAGTATTTTAAAGATACTTTAGTATCTGTATCGAGATACATATGAAAACATATATATTTGTATCTCAGTAGTGGAATACATTTACAATGCATCACTTGTATCGCGATACTTTGCCAGTCTTTGGTATCTCGTTACATTTGTTGCCGTTTTTACGATAAATTTAAAAGAAACAAAATGTGTTAGGTGCAAGTTTCTTCAGAACTTATAACATGAACCCGCCCTGTAGAATATTTCATCACAATTACCAACATAAAAAAACCTGTGGTTTAGAGAAGGTTACTTGCAAGAATAACAAAATAAGCTCCTCTCACAAAGCCTTCCACTCTTTTCAATTTAGGAAAGCGAGCGCTGTAAAGGATTTGAGTAGAGAAAAGGCATACGGCTCTGTTGTCAAATCTCCTAACACAATGGGTGACTCAGGAGCATACAAGACGACAGTTTGAGATGCGCCCTCACGTCAAAACAGGGTTCATTTCGTGCAAACGCCTTTTGTCAACCATGGCACGCAGTCTTTACCGTTCAGCAAATATGTGGTTCACCAAGCGTGACATGTTTCTTTTTTTTCTTTTTTTTAGCGGCTTTAGTTTGAGGTAAGGGGAAGTACATAAAATGACACAAAAAGAGGAGCACAAGCATAAATTTCTATTCGCATTCGCCACGAACTATGCCCTTTTCACGTAGCACCGTTCGCGAACAAATGTATTTCTATAAGTATATATATCTGTAATCCGCAATATTTTTTCGGCGTTGTTTTTAGAAGTGTCTTAGGGATATCCCTTTGCTTCAAAGACAAATGTATCTTAGTATCTGTATTTTGGGTCTCAAGATACATGTTACTCAGTATTTGTATTTTCGATTACTTTTTGGTGTATCTCAGCCCAGCCCTGGTTCTTGTGGTATTGGCTGCCTACTTCTTACATTACCATGAGCATCTGCTCTGATTTAGTAATCCACCTTTGTCACTCAAAAACACCCAATTTTTTATAGAATGTTCTCTATAAGCTATTGTTATTAGGGCTAACGTTTCACTACTTATTTGATCAATCTTCACACAGAAATTTACGCTTATCAGCTGCTCCAGATTTCATTCCCTCATTTTCCGCCCAAAGTAGGAAATACAAACAGGAACAATATGCCGATCCTGGGTTTAATCCCCACCCTTGCCCGTTTTGGTCTGGTTAAGCATCGTACCAATGTGCGGTCGTGTATCACTACTGCGTGGTGCACGTTAAAGACCCCAGGCTAGTAGTCGTACTGCACTGGCTCAATTTCCCATCTACTGCGTAAACCAGTGCCGCCGCTCCACAAAGGAAGACCGACCTTACGCTGTATATTCATGAACGTCAAATTTGTTTTCGTTATACTGTTCTTTGCTCGGCACCGATTTACTTATGTCATCTTCGTCTCAGAGGAGAACACGTTAAAACATGTCCTCCACCTCAGACTGTTCAATCCCAGAAATACCGCAATCCCTGCCACTCCACAATTTAAATTGTTACGCCTTGTATTTTGCCCACGATGCACTCGGCACAGCCATCACCTGTCGTTTCTTATTCAGCTTAGCCAATGAGAAAAATGGTCAGTGCTTTAAGCCCAATACTGAGACCATTGGAATCTTTTATCACCAGAAGCCACCAGACATTTAGACCATGGTAACGTTCGCACTTCTCACTGGTTGATGTGATTATATGAATACAAATGGAGGGTGTTCTGTGCTTGTTATTGCTCGGTATTATCTGGAGGAATTTCAGAGCTGTACTGTCAAGATGACATCTTATGCCCCGATGTGTCTTCTTTACGGGTTCCAAGCGTAAGCCGGCAATACAAAGCTTGAGAGGCGACTTCTTTTCGCGGAATCCCCTCATTTTCAAAGACGAGTGTCATATTTTCAGCGGGTAGTTTCGCCGCGTCACTAGGTGCGTCGTCCTTTCAAAGTGATTAGAAAGCCACTCGCTGTTCAATCTCCGCAGGGGTCGCAAAAAGGCCCTCACCACGTTCCCAAGGCTTTATCTTCAGGACACGCTTGTCTCGAACTGAAAATAGAAACCCCGGAACGTGCACCCGCTGCACTTCACTTTTCATTTCAGTCTCTTTACTTCTTACCTGACCTGTTCAATTCCAAGAGGTGTCGCTAAACACGACACTAAAGTGTCGACGTCGTTGTAGAGCATCTCGGGAATCAATCATAGAAATACTGAGAACAGCTGAAAGCTTTTTACTTGTTACCTGTAGGTTCCTGCAGAGTTCGGGTCGGAGTTGTGTGAAATAAATGAAATGTCTGGCTTCCGTCTCCACATATACATATATATATATATATATATATATGTATATATATATATATATATATATATATATATATATGGAGGAAAGACAAAGAGAGAGAGAGAGGGAGAGAGAGAGATATTTATACCAGGTATTTCTGCGAAGACTGCCAAAAATTCACAAAAATTAGTGTATTCCAAATTAGAATATAATTTTTTTGGACTGTATTACTCGTGATGGCAGGCTCCAGTGAATGTGCGATACTTACTAATTAGTTCACTGATTAATTGAAAATAATAATTAAGAGTTTTAATAATTAGAAATAGACATATGGTTCCAATTAGACACTTGCTGAGCGTCGTCGAAAGCCACTAAATCAGTAATTTTCAGAGAGACTTTGAGCACGGGGAAGCGTAGTAGTGCGCTAAAGTTACCACTCGTGGAGCAAGTACAAGGCTGGGGCTCTTATAAGAGACGGAAAAATCGCGCAGGCGCCTTATCGCAACCGCTAGCCTTCTATCTGCTCCACGTGTGGTAACATTAGCGCACTACGACGGTTCTTACGCGCTCAAAGCCTTTCTAAAATTTACTAAATTAGTGGTTTTTGATGACGCTCAGAAAGTTTCTAATTGGGACCATTCGTCCGTTTTTCCTAAATTAAGAAGTGTATTAGTCATTTTTTAAATAATTAGCGAACTAATTGGTAAGTATCACACATTTTCTGAGACTTCCGTCACCACGAGTAATGCGTCCCAAGAAAATCAGATTTTTACCTCTAATACGCCAATGTTATAAATGTTTGACGGTCTTTGCTGAAACACCCAATATATATATTTATACCGGGTGTGTACCGGGCGTTTTATCAAAAACTGACAAATATATATATATATATATATATATATATACTGAGAGGAAAAGCAAAACCTATGATGGAAACAGCAACAACGGGTGGTTATATTCTTCGACGATTTCGGCCGGAGTCCGGCCTCCGTCGAGGAAAAGTCCGGGTCTTCCTGACGAAGAATCGGACTCCGGCCAGCGTCAGAAAAACTCCGTGACGGTCGCGGCTTACACGTCGTTGCTACACCACGCCTTGCTTCTGTTACCATGCCCGTTGTATATATATATATATATATAACGGACGTATATATATATATATATATATACAACGGAGCATGGTGGCAGGGGGCCGAGGGCGTGGGGTATAACTGAGAGGAAAAGCAAAACCCTTGATGAAAACAGCAACAACGGGTGGTTTATTCTTCGACGTTTCGGCCGGAGTCCGGCCTTCGTCAGGAAGAACTTTTACAGATGAACGCGGGTGGTATTTATACAATGCTACGGTCGAGTCCAAGTTTCAAAAGCGGCGGGATGACGGTTGGAGTTTCCAAAGGAGCGTAGGAAGAGTTCCAGAAGGGCAAACGTTTATACAATGCTACGGTCGGGTCCAAATTTCGGCGGGAAGACGGTTAGAGCTTTCGTGAGAGGGAAGCGTAGTGCAGTTCGTATCCGGGTAAAGTAGCTTGACGGTCGGGGCCAAGTTTCAAGGACGGCGGGATGACGGTTGTAGCTTCTTGAGAGAGGGCGCAGGGTGGCTTTGTGTCCGGGCGGGCAGGGGTGACCTGGACGATAACGTACAATAGACGAAAGGTACACGCGCAAACTAAAGTGCTGTCTCAAAAAAAAAAAAAAACGCCAAGGTCATTTGTGTTGTTTTATGGAGCATGCATGATTCAAACCTGGAAGGGAACAATGTTAAACCTAGAAATAAAAGAATATCAAAACCTGGAAATAAAAGAGAAAAGTTGATGGTCCAGTTCCGGCCACAAACACAGTACCACTGCTAACAATAAGGTCTGGGACCTGAAAAAATGTCTCCTCATCGCTGTTGCTATTCGTCGGATAGCATTTTAATCGATGCCAGAGTTCCGGGGCTTTCATTTATTCCTTGTTTAATTGTATTGAATCGGTAAATTAGGTAGGATTCACGCTGTTCACGTTCGCGATTTGATTTAAATCCAGATTCTAGGAGCGTCACTGACAATTTATCAAATGAGTGTTTTGAGAGAGCGAGATGTTTTGATAGAGGCAGTGTCGGAAGATTTATGGCGTGAGATTTGTGATTATTAAAGCGCAGTCTAAATGCCGTTCTAGTCTGCCCTATGTATTGCATTTTGCATACGGTACACTCGAATAAGTACACGACATTCGACGAGGCACATGTTAAGTGCCCTTTAATTTTGATCGAGAACTGCGAGTGCGTGCTTCTGGCCGTGTTTGTGTGCTGCATCTGTTTACAGATGAGACATCCTGGGTGCATGCAAGGCATACATTCGTTAGGTGGCGGCAATGAATTTATCCGAGAGTTTACTAGCGTGTCTTTGAGGTTACGCGATCGTCTGTGGACTACCCCAGGGGCGGATGGGAACGCGCGTTTAAGGCGCTCGCTTTGTTCGAGAATGTTATAATGTCGTCTTAAGATATTATTTACATTAGGATGATTCATGCTATAAGTTAGATAGAGATTTGTGCGTTGTGCGTCGCTTTGCGTGGGGCGCGGGCTGATAAGGTCTGCTCGGTTCAGCTGCTTGGCTTTTCTGATTGCATCGTCGATTATACGGGGTGGATACTTTTGTTTCTCTAGCACTGACTTTAAATTTTGGCTGCTCGCATCAAAATCTGTCTCTTTGGAACAAATTCGTTTGAAACGATGAGCTTGGCTATAGGGAATGCTGTTCTTGCAATGGTGTGGGTGGTCGCTTTGATAATGCAGGTATTGCTGTCGGTCTGTTGGCTTACGGTATAGGCTCGTGGCGAGTTTACCTTCCTCTATTTTAACATTGACGTCTAAGAAGTTTATTTCGGTTTGAGAGTACGAATGTGTAAAGCGGATGCTCGGATGAGCAGCGTTGTATCGATCTATGAAGTCCACCAGCTCCTCCTCAGTGTGCGACCAGACGATAAATATATCATCTATAAACCTTTTGTATATTAGCGGCTTTACGGGACATTCAGAAAGGAACTGAGACTCTAATTTTCCCATGAATACATTGGCATAGTTCGGGGCCATTTTGGTGCCCATCGCGGTTCCGCTAACCTGCCTAAAGTATTTATTGTTAAATTCGAACGTGTTGAGTTCTAAGACAAGCCTCGCTAGAGTAGCGACGACGTGTCCATCTGGGGTGTCCGGTTGTTTGTGGAGTACGTACATGTCAATTAACGATCTTATCCCATCATCATGTGGGATATTTGTATACAGCGATGACACATCGAGTGTAACCAGATATGCATTTTTGGAATGCATAAATTTGATATTTCCCTTAAGAAGTGAGTTGTGTCTTTAATGTACGAATCGAGACTTGTAGGTATATGTTTAATTAAACTGTCTACATATCCTGATATGGGTTCGGTTACTGTACTTATTCCGGATATGATTGGGCGCCCTGGGTTACCAGGTTTGTGAATCTTAGGGAGCATGTAGAAACGGCCCGGGGAAGGCTGTACCGGTTTCATCAATTTATGTTCGTTAGCGGTTATTCTGCCCTCGTCTAGGAGATCCTTAAGGACCGAGGTCACAATCTTAGTGTGGTGCACCGTGGGGTCAGCCGCGAGAGGTTCATAAAACTTTGAGTCATTTAGTTGGCGGTTTCCTTCTTGGATGTATTCAGAAGTGCTAAGAATCACAATTGCTCCTCCTTTATCGGCAGGTTTTATCGTTATGTCTGTCCTATTGCTCAGGCTTCTTAAGCTAGCCCTTTCGGATTTAGTGAGGTTATCCCGTTTTCCCGCCTGCCTGCGATATTCCCGCATAATGTCTTTTTGCACAGCGGCTATGTACAAGTTAAGACAATCGTTACGGTTAGCCTTCGGCGTCCAGTCGCTCGTTGGACGTTGCTGAGAGGTGTTGGAGCTAGAAGTTCTGTCCAGAAGTATTCCCGCAATCTTAAATTTCGCGCAAAGTTGTCAAGGTTGCGTAGTAATTGAAATTCGTCAACGAAACCTGTGGCGGGACAGAAGTTCAATCCTCTCGAAAGGAGTTTTTCCTCTTCTGTTGATATAGTCACTCCAGATAGATTAACAATTGTAGTGCCACAAGGGGCACTAGTACTTGGCCTATCGTCTGTTATGCTAACGGCCGGTTGAGTATGTTCGCTATAGTTAAATGATGTCGTAAGCTGAGGTAAAACAGGGTTAGGAACCTTATCGCGCTGTAGCTTACGTAGCTTGATTGTTTCGAGCTCATGGCGTTTCTTTTATCGAATTCAGATAGGGCGCTAATTTCGGATGTCGATAAGGGGCCATTTGAACGGAGAAGTGCAGCGGTCGCGGTAGTTAACTGTTTTACTTGTTTGTCACTATGATGAATCGCTATTTGGACTAGTTTAAGGGAAGCCTCAAGCAGAACCTGTTGCCATTCCGATCGGTCATGTTGGTCGAGGTTTGTGCAGGCGGGAGGAAGGGAAAGTGACATGCCCTTCGGTGTGATGCCTGCGTTAAGGTACACCTAGCAAGGTTGATTTATGAAGTTCGTGCCTAATGCGTTTGTCTGAGAGCTTTCGTACTTTGAGAAAAGTGGTACTGTAGTTTGGAGCAGAGGAACTGGACTCACCGAACTGTCGTCAATCTTCTTTCGGGCGCGGGGAGCTCTCCGCGGCGGGCTTCCGCAGGTTGTATATATATATATATATATATGCATGTATTTTTTACCCAAGTCCATACGGTGGGCCAATCGCTGCGAGTCACGAAGCGCGTAGACAGAATGATATCGGTTTGCATCAAAATCTCAACCTGCGCACGGACGTTCAGCTTGCTTATTGTCCGCCGCACAGATCGCGTTTTCAGTAAGACGGTTTTTAAAGTATGGAATGCTTGATGCGAAATCCACTGCTCCCAGAAATGGTTCCGTCTGTACTGCCGTGCATGCACCATGGCAGGGCATGTCAGCACAGCGGGTTCGGTTACGACAGCAGCACAAGCAAAACAAGGCATACAAGCACTTACTCCGAATTAAAGCAATATATATATGTACTCATGCTCTATCAGAAATCGAACTCATTAGGTTGACGGCCTGATGCTCTACCACTGCACCTGCAGGACGACTTTCCACGAAATCCGGCTAATGTGCATGCCACAGCCTCCTACTATAGTTACGACATGCTGATACTCTCCGTGATGCAGGGTGACATGTCCATTACAAAGATTTATAGTTCTTAACTCGTCGAAACAACCCTCCAAATCCTTAAATATCTTCTAAACAGATTAAAAATGGCCGTTATGTAATGCATCTAATACATTACAGGTGTTTAAAAATAAAAGTCGCTGCCATTTTGTTTTTATATTGTCCTTTATTGAAAGCGCTTTTAATTTCACAGTGCACGACACAAAGCGTGTTATTCGGGGTATTGTAACATTTCTGGCACTTTTAAAGTGTATAAGCGCTGGTTTTACGATGTTTGACTGATCCACTCAAGGTGACTCGAATGTAAACAGAGAGAAAAAATAATGCACGAGTGAGCTAATCATTAAAGCCGAATTAAGGAACATGGTAAACACGTTACCTGGAAGTTAGTGAAAATGTTTAGGCGAGCGTTCCAGGCGTCCCATTGTCCTCCAACTCCTGCTGTCGCGAACATGTAGCTCGACATTGAACGAGTAGTGAATGCAAACGAACCTGGTTTGCAATGGTTGGAACCCAGCGCTTGTTGTGCCTATTAATGAACTTGTCTAGAGCACCGTAAAACTTTGAGGGGTCCTCTCGCCTGTTGCCGAATTTAACGAGCCTTAATCGAATTCGACAGCGTGCCAGCTTTTGAACAATCTGCATACGAGTTCATGCGACAGCGCTTCGCTTGAGGGTCCTCTTTGTGAGTCCCAAGGGACAAAAACAAAACAAAAAAACAGGCAGTTTTTGATACAACATCGCACTCTTCGCTAAAATATCGCACCGCAGGCAGCTCCGTTTTTCACTGTAAAACATTATTCGAACGGCAACGCTCTCGCACGTTCCTCATACTGCGCCGCGAAGCACTCAGCACACAAATTAACTTTTTTTTTCATCATCTTGACACAATGGAAAGGTCGATTTTCAGCGTGACCCGATTGGCAGGCAATTTCAGTGGTATAAAAACCTGGACACCTTTTTATCACTGAGAGCATGTCTAAAAGGGTTTGGTACCCTCTTCCTTCTCACAGAGAACATCAGGTGCTTTCCATGATCGGCGCTATATTTGCTTACCTTGCCATCCTCTTAATACCATAAAATACATTATGTGCCATGACTACAAATTCAAATCGCTTGATGTCGTTTGCCTCGTTTCATTTTTATCAAAGTTTAAAGTTAGTTCGTTTAAAAAAATCGCTTCTTCTTAATATAACACAAGTCATCAGTGATTTCATACTCTCGAAAGTCAACTGTAGCTGTTTTGTATAAACCAATTTTTATAAAACCAGTTTCCTTTTTGTGGATATTCGTATTGTCTTTTAAACGGTATCACTGACTTCAGTTTTCTCGAAACATCTCAGCAGTGCGCGTTCATGGCGAAAAGAATTGCGATTACGTATCTCTTTTAAATAATTGTGTTACAATTGATTACATTATTACACATGTCCGCCGAGAATTCAAAACATATCGTAAAAGCTTTCTTTCTTTTTCACTTACACTGCTATGTACACATAATCTTGCCAGTAGACATCTTACATGGTGTGTTTGTGAATCTATGAAAATGCATAAATACATTACATTTCCAGCGCGAACTTGCGTCGAATGCAAAAGAAAATATACTGAGTCAAAAAGGTTAAATTTTTAATATTTCCAATTTGTTTGTACGTCTATTTGTAATTTCTTAGTTATTTTTTTGTATTTAGAAAAAGCTTTTAAGAGTTTTTTATTTTTTTATTTACGGTAGCAGTTTAGGATATTTCAAATCACAGCAAGAAAAGCAAGCGAACAGATTGTTCAGCGTGGGCCAGAAACTAAAAAGAACAAATTAACAGTTTCACGGGCAGGAAAACAGAACTTTACTTCTCCTGAAATGTACATTTGACCCAAAAAGGCACTGGGTTTACATCCTGGGGCAGATGAAGCTCGCTTCTCTGGCAGAGCGTCGTCGCTGGATCGCAGAAGCGGGGACACACAACACACAAGCAAAAATGGCAGGGTCGATGCCCTCGTCATTTCTTAGACAATAAGCACCCTCGGAAGTGCCTGGCAGCATAGTTTTCCGAAATGCACTCGGAGCATCTAAATTTTAGGTGCTTTTAACTACTTCAGCCAACGACACCTTTCGCTTGCCTTATTGGCTAAACTGGTTAATAAAGAAGAAAGAACGTAATACCGTTCTTAGTGCATTGCGGTGTTTTATACTAGGCCCTTCCAAGAGTGTATAGATCACCTTGCTTCACATTCAGCTAATTACGCTGGGCTTCGGGAAATCATGCACAGAGTATTCGCACAATTCAAACGAGCACACATTGTGCAAGCGTAAGGTGAACACCCCTAGAAGTTTTTATGCAAACCCTAAACGCAGATTACAACGACGTTCGAGTCGCCGTGTAGTGTTAGAACATTGCAAGCCACATTTAGCGCTGTTCCTTTGTTGAGAGAAAATTCACTAACCACATGTTGCGCTCCCTGCTCGGATCATCAACATGTGGTCTTGCAGAAAAGATTTATCACGGCTTTAGATACCTTTTTTTATTTTAGAGCTACAAACATACATATTTTCTTGGAATAGAAGTTACGGACACTTCTCTAAAATTATCATACAAGTGTATTTGCGCTCAAGCCGTGGCAAAATTAGCTTGAGCTCACGTTTAGTTTAATGATATTTTCTAAAACATTTCCACGGCAGCATTGCGAATAATACTAGCATTTCTGACGAAACGATATAAACAAACACTTCGGGAATAAGAAGACCCACATCGAAACAAGGACACATATAAAAGGTATGACTGTTCTTGGAGTGAAACGCACGTTCATATTAATTCAGGTTGATATCCGCATGCACCAAATAGCATCGTCATCATTGCGTGCGTAAAGCGTGTTCCACAAGGAGAAACGTAACAAAGCACTCACAAAATTGAGACGAAAACACGTTGTGACTAGCTACGTCTAGGGTGCGCAATAGGATGCTAATGTCACTACTAATGTATTCCTCATTCTGTCCAAGATGTGGAAAGTGCTCCGCACGAGACAATAATGTTCCACCTTCAACATGATTCATATTTACACTTCAACGTTTCTGTACAAGCTTTGAAAATACTTTTTTTCTTTAGTATGACGACTAAATAAAATCAGCATGCGCTATCATCTTAATTAACCTCGCCGCTAGGAAATGCCAAAAAAAAAAAATTCACGTCTGGTATATTTTTTTAGAAGGTGAGCACGTTGATGAAATTATACGTTGCTGAAGGAATAAACACAGGGACGGACAAGAAGACACATCATCATGTGTCTTCGCGTTCGTCCCTGTGTTTATTCTTTCAATAACGTATACCTTGCTTCCCAAACATTCAACTGACTCGTGTCGAGACCATGCGAAAAACAGCAGAAATCACACGCTTCGGGGATGTTCCTTCTTAATTGCCAAACATTGCTATGACCACCCTAGCATCCATAGTAATTTTGTTTGATTGTTTCCATTTGTATATTTTGGAGAAACTACAAGAAGTAGAATAATCTCAGGTTCCTTTTTCTTGGAACGTTTACCATTGTCGAGTGTGGTTCATGTGATAACTACCTTAAGAAAAAATAATAATATTCAAAACTGTATTGTATAACCGCATTATATTTGTTTGTATTCGTCTTATAAATCTCAGTTTTAATATATGAAGAGTCTGAGACAGTGACAGAAGGAAGAATCACCCTAAAATGCAGTGGCTTAAAGCATTAGTTGTTAAGGTTGGCGTCGGCTGCGTTCTATGTGTTTTAGATACTGTATTTATTAAGGCTCTTTAGAAAACGCTCTTTTTTATAGTTAAGAGCTTTCTTTATGCAACTTATTAAGGAGGTGTCAATAATTATTTAATGTTACCTATGCACACGACTTTCTATAAAATACAAGTATTTTTTTATTCGCACAAAAAAAAGCACGATGAGTAAATCCTATTTGTGTTTCAAACTAGCCCCCAAAAAACCTAACCTTTCGCAAGATTTTAGACTATCCAAAACAAATATCACCGTTTCCCTTAATCGTCAAGTAATAATCCATGCAACAAGGTATTGGGTGCACGCATACCAATTCTGCTCACTGGACCCGAAAATAAAATGAGAGACACGAATGAGAGAAAACAAAACGCGTTTTCGAGAACAAATCATCCGAGGTTAACAGACCGATGTGACGTCCGTTTTAGCTCACGCGAACGCTTCCTGCGAGCGGGATCGTTAATGTATTTGAGGTGATCTCAACGGCCGAGAACCTGCCACATTAAGAACCAACCACCGGCCATTTGCTCACGCAAACAGCTTTGGCTCCAGACAGAGAAAAAAAATCTCAGGTAGGCACGCAGCAAATCATCTCGCATCTCAATCGCTGTGGGTGCATTCCTACACATCCGAAAGTTATTTCATGTATGCTGCATCGTGATGCACACAAAACACCAATCATTCGGCACTCTTTTTTGTGAAGTCGAAAAAGAACCTCATGGGAACGTGGAGTGGCAGCTCGCGTTTCGTTATGACACTTATCTTCCTTGGAGCAGTCTCTGAGTGAAACGACGGTTGCTACCTTGATACAGAGCTTTTTTTTATTTTTTCACGTTCTCCCTATTGTTATTGAGAGCTTAAATAATGCAGGGCGTGGAAAATTCCAAGCATCTTACTATCATTTCTCAGCCAACAAGATTGCTGCATCCGACGAGAAGGATTCCAAAGATAGACCGACGAGACAAAAAGCACATTAAGCCACACTCCCTGTTAGTGACTATACCAGCTACGAGTACGGTGCACTTCTAGTTTATTAGAAAGCTTCAGGGAACCGTTATTGCACACCCGATACGGTACGATTGGCCCTCCGGTACGAACTGCGCATATGTGAGCCTTCTGGGGTAGCGCATGCGCAGTTGGTACCAGACGGCCCATCGAACCGTATCGGATGTGCAAACACGGTTCCCTAACACTCCCTGTTGACTAGCGAATGAGAAGGGCGAGCGGTACCGCGCTCCGATGCTTACTCCGTCTCAGAGACCTCCCTTTTTTTTCTTTTGAAACCGCAGTTTAGACCACGTAAAGCTAAAGTTATCGCTGCGAAGTAGAGAAATTCTGACTTTAGCCCCCACTCCTGAACGTTTCGATCTGGACGAACCTGATACCGGCGTGCAGACGAATATCACTACTGCGGAAGGCAGGTTAAAGAACCCAGGCCAGCAGTTGGGGCCCACGCCCTTATCTACGACAAGAACCAATGGCGTCACATTCTCAAAGACCGACCTCACATTGTCAAAACTTCTAACGTCTAAATGTTTTATTTGTATTTGTTGCCCTAAATATTTTTATTATTTATATTCTTCTTTTTACAATTGGGACATTGTATTGATCGCCTTTTCAGTTGGAAAAATTTATTAAAAGAGGTCCAGTGAATATTATTTGGACCGCCTCCCGATGCAGCATTTACCAAAGAGCTTCTGATAGCTTACATCGTATTTAATAAAAGTATAAATGATCCTGAAGACTTCACCGACACCACCGCCAGGTAAAGTGATTTTTGCAGCATCGTATCTTGACGTGCGAATATATACATTTCAGAAATAAATATTCGGGATCACTTTGGTGCCATTTCGATATCATTATGGTGCTGTAAGTATACAGCACATTCATATCAACGTAACCATGAGCGAAAACCCCTAGCCCTGTACAAGAATTTGCATTGACTGAGGTGTAAGAGGTTTGACTGCGTACCGGTGGTTTTTTGCACCCACTCTGCTATCTCATGGGTCTCATTATTCGTCACGCGCATTGTTTTTAAGTGAAAAATATGAAAGCCGTTTACAACTGCCTGTAACGCCGAATTAGAGCGCAGCTCTTGAGGAGGAGGCGAAGGCACGGGGGGGGGGGCACGTGGCCTGGGGGTCACGTGACCTCGAGGGGGGGGGGGCGGGGAAATTTTCCGTTAAATTTAGCGGGGAAATTTATCCATCATGCACCACGCGGTTACACCGACGACGACGGCGACGCCGACGCCGCTCAAGCCGGAAACGGGCGCCTAAGAGCTGCGCTCTAAAAAAACACAGGCATAATTTCAGTTTGATGAGATCAGCTATTCCGGACCAAAAACCCTGCGGTTGTCATCCCGCACGGCACCACGGCGAAGAAAAGCTGCAGCGTGATGCTCCAGCCGACCAGCGAGGCGCCTGAGTTTCCGTTGACCTTCCGCGAGTGGGCGGCTTGCTTCTGCATCACCTTCGGCTGACTCAGCACCATGTCAATCTCGTTCTTCATTGTCTGCGTCGTCGCGGTCGCGTCGTCCCGCGCCTCCGAGACCAGCGCCTCTTCGGACTCCTCTTCTTCGATCTGGTTCCTGTCGTCCCGGTGTTCGAGGATGTCGCCTTCGTCCGGGGAAGCGACGGTGGTCATTGTCGTGCTGTCCACCTTGGCGTCGGGGTGCGAGTTCTCGAACTTGGGCGTCTCGTGGTCTTCGGGGCAGTTGGGCTCCTTGGCGCTGAGGCGGGTCACCTTGCTGCTGGTTCCCGTCGCACCGTCGGCCGCCGCGAAGTCGCACTTGATGTGCCGCAGCTCGCGCCGGAAGTTGTCGTTCCTGGTGGCGTTGGCCAGATACGCGATCCAGGAGATCCTGCAGTCGCAGCTGAACTTGTTGCCTGGAAAAAAGAAATGGTAGCGAACGAGGCAATCAGACTTGCTGCTAAAAATAATCATTCGTCGATCCAACCGCAACTAAGCAAGTTACTCATTTCCAGAAATTGTCAGGAAACTGAATTTTCTGGGAGCCTCACAACAACATCCGATATTTCTCTAAGAGACTTAGCTGAAAAAAATATCTTATTAAATATATCCGCTTTCATTCTGATGCTTTCAGGGTGGCTCTATTCAAGTTCACAAGACAATATTTGGATACTTTTGTTTTTGTTTTATTAACTTACTTGTCGCAGAGTTTCAAATGTGACGCTTTCCTTTCGTCGCTCCTGATACATAAGAATTATTAATTGAAATTAAGTCTGGGAAAGAAACAAAATTGATTGGTCTGCAAAGTTCGATTGAAACCTCTGTTTCTACTTGCATTTCTGCCTTCTTAGGTGCAACAAAAAATGTGGTACAGCTGGCGTGTCCATCATTAAGCACCGTCATGTACTCTTAATGTTTGTGGGAATGGCTGTCATTCCTTGGTGTTTAAGGTTCAATTTTGTAAGCCAAAGACGGCTCCGAATAGAGTGAGAACAAGGCCATAGATTTTTTAAGATCTCCGCATCAAGGAATTGAATCTTTTTTCGCGTAACTCGATAAAAAAATAATAATAATTCGTAAAAAAAAAAAGTCCCGTGACTCGATATTTTAGCGCGTTATCCCCAAGTCTGGTCCCGATAGTATCATATCCCGATAACGGGTGGCCACAGATATTCAAGAGAATGATGAGCAGCGGTTGTACTACGTTAGGTTAGGTTACAGTGTTACAAGTGGCGAAAGTTTGTGGAGGCCCTTGATGTAGACGTGTTACATATACAAAGCAAGGGTAACGCCGCCTTTGGCGCCTGGTTCCATTAGTATAAACCACCTCTCCTCGATACAGAGAAAATATCAGAATAGTGTTGCAGAGAAGGTTACTTTTCACCGCTGCTTATTTGACATTTCCTACGCTTAATGATCATGCATCTTATAGACGTCGTGCGAAGATATGTCATAGGAAATTTGTCCCAGAAAAATTGACACTCGAAGACGCGACGTGAAAACACTGTGGTAAAGGACGCTACATGCAAATTGGAGACTGCGACGCCACTTTTTTTCTGGGTGAAAAGGTGACAACTCTCATAGGAAAGTCAAATTTAATTAGTCAATCGTGTCTTTTTATACCAACTTGCCCGTACTGTTGCTTAAATCACATTGAATGACGCATTGTTCTTAGTCTGACGTAAATCATTTTTCACATATGTAAACACACAGATCCAGAAACAAAAAGAAGGATAGCAACCACCCATGGCAATAGCGCTGGGCGGACTTACAAGAAAAAGGTGTTTAGTAGGGTACAATTAATACGCGCAAATTCCATGGCCGAACGCATAATGAGAGCCTTATTAGAAGGCGAGTCCTGGCTTACCTCTCTGCCTTTCACTTATCACTTCAATACTAGAAGGTGCAAACAACTACTCCTATTCCTTTCTTTCCATAGCAGCATATGAGTTTTTTATTCTTTATTTCTGCCGGAGGCAGCTGTCGTGCCGACAGCCGTGGTTAAGAAAAAAACGACAAGAAAACAATTTTGCTTGACAATTTCTTTTCAATTGTTACTCTTGAATGGCGTAACGTTTAATAAAGATAATACCCAACATCGGCAAACTTAAACACAGATTCAAGACAGGAACGAAAGTTAGCAAAAAGCTACAAGTACTACGAGCTTTCACAAGCTGTAGATCTTTCCACCCTTCGACGCATGGGCGCTGCCATCTTGGAATCCCGTGACGCGGCCGCCATAAGTTGGCTTTAGATCCTCGCTCCTCAAGCCCCTCCGCGCCTTGGCGAAGGCGTTGTATTCGTTTGTTTGTTTGTTTGTTGTTGCGTTTCATCGAGATTTCTTGTCTTGCTTTATGAAGCGTCTGATCTTACTTTTACCACCTAACTGCATGACATCATTATGTGCATAACTTGTGCACTTTATATTATAGCAGTTTATGACTCTTTGCACCGTTGGTGTACCGGATTCGCGTGAGGAAAGGAGTCAGAGTTAGCCCTGGGGCACATTAAGTGTGTAAATGTTTGTCAGACAGACGAGGGTTGAGAATCCAATTATTTATGACAGCGTAAATTTTTTTTAAGTAATAGTGGCTGAGTATTTGTGGCGGAATAAGAAGGCGCAAGGTGTATTTATGATCACGCATTTATGATCTGAAAGAAGAAGGCAAATATAGTCAACGCAAGTAGACACTACGTATGTTTCTTGAAAGCATAGTGCTCTGCCCTCATAACAAATTCAAATTAGTTGCTTTTGTTTATAAGGAAGAATCGTTTTTTCTGATATAAACATTCGCTTGGTCTGTTTGTTTATGAATTAAAAAAGCTATACATTGTGCTTTGTCTCATGCTGCAGTCATTTAATTTTCTTAAGATATTTGTGCCTTGTCAGGCGACACGATTGCCTTTTGCGGCAAGGGTCATTTCAAGGAGTGTGCCCGTGCTGTATCACACCCGATACATGTTTTGTGCCACCTGTCTCAACAAGGGTCTTTTAGATGAGGCCGCTTGGCTGCTCGGCGCTCAGATGCACGGCTTCCTGACACGCTGACATCGAAATCACTTCCAGGCAGTGCTGCAATCTTCCAGGCTGTGCATCCCTCATATTTGAAAAATGCAAGACATTTGCGGTTACGTTGTGCTTGAAAGAACTTCTTGTCGCGGTTCATAACTACAGCAAATATGTATGCACTTTATTTACAGTCAAAATATAGATGTCATAACCAGGCGAAACGGTCGTTGGGGGTTGATTTGTTCATTGTGTCACTTGTGTACCTGCTATTGTTTGCAGAGACTTAATCCTCTCCGTAGTTTTTCTTATAAATTTTAACAGCGCTTGAATAAAAAAAGCTGCTCTCGCCACGCTTACCACCCAAAAGGCACCAATGTATCGTGTATCGAATATGATACTCGAAGCATTTAGTCGTGTTTGTACATCGAAGCATGTAGATGACTCGTTGGTCGGAATTTTCGTGTCGGCGTACTGGTGGAAGAAAAGACCTTCAGCGATTGAAGCGAAAAGTGCATATATCACGCATACAACACACAGCGCAGCATTCGTTTCAATAAAAAACAAGCACAAAACAAGCATCCGAACCGGAGCATTGATAATAAAGTGCCGTTCACATATAGGCAACCGAGTAAGACCGAGAGAGACCAGACCGGTTTTTAAGCCTCTTGCGACGTCTTAGAACCGGATGCGCCTCATCGAAGAAGGTCCTAAGACGTCGCAAGAAGCTTAAAGACCGGTCTGGTCTCTCTCGGTCTTACTCGGTTGCATATGTGTGAACGGCGCTTAAGGCGCTCCGGATAAGAATGCGAAGCACGTAGTGCTCAATGCATACGTTTCCCGATAAAGATTACCGTTGTGCAAGCTGCCGCGGCGACTGCGGCTTGCGACGTGCGGAGCAACGTCCCTAGTCTTTCATATATAAAAGAAGAACCCTGCTAGCAACTAATTTCAATGTTGTTGCAGCACCGCTATGGGTAGGTCATGGCGATTCTCTCATCAACTCAAAAATACTAAAAAAATACAAAGCATGCGTCATCTCTGTTTTTAACCGATATTTTCTGTGAATCCCTTTCGTCTGGTAACAACCTCATGACTAGAAAATTAGCCGTATAATCCCCATACATAATTCCGGGAAATAAAATGCCCCTTCAAACTACCGTCCTATATCACTGACCAGCATTTCTTCCAAAATATTGCAACATATCATGTTACAATGTTGTGAGATATATCGATTATAATAGCCTTCTATCCATAAACAAACACGCATAGTTAGGACTCCACAGGAGCAGCGTGAATACGAGGAGCGGGAAAGGGAAAATGAAATGGCAATACGACCAGCGGCGGCGTGCTGCGACCAGCACAGACTTGTACGTAACGCGTTTCAAGTAATGCATTAATTGTAATCGTTTACATTTTTCAGTGATTTTATAATGCTTCAATTACTTCCTTCCAAGAGTAATGATCCTTGTAATTGAATTACTTTTTAGCTGTAATCGATTACAAAATTACACATTACAATTTTTATCAATTTTTTTGTGGAGGGGGGGAGGGGTTGTGTTGGAGTCTCTAAGCTCTGAGCAACGGTCAATATTTTTTTTTCTTTTTAGAAACCACTAAGAACAGGACCTCGAGTATTAATAGGCCACTTCACTATGCTTCCTTTCCTGGGTACATTTGTTTTTGGTACACCGGAAACAACGTTTGGGTATAAAAAATTACCTTATCCAGCCTCTTGTCAGTAATGTATATAAACAACGCTCTTTCTATTATATTCTTTTTTTTTTCATGAGAGGGATTGGGTGTGTTGGCGTCATTCATTCAGCTCTCAACAAAAACGGTCAAAGCTTTTTTAGATGCGGAGCATCTCTTGCTCGGGTCTATGTCCCGCGGCGTCGGCGTCGTAGTCCGCAGTCACACTACGCACGCGCAACTCTCCTCCTTCCCTCTCTCCAACAGCTGCGCGTTACTCTCTCCGCTCTCTCTCTCTACCAGCTGCGTGCACTGCGCGTGCGTTCGCTTCTCCTCACACCGCGCGCGCACGCGCAACTCTCCTCCTCTAGTCTCCTCTCCTTCAAGTGTGAAAAAAAAAATAAACGGCGAGCGGCGAGCGTTCCAAGTTTCTCTGCCGCGAGCCGCGACGAAGGCTCGCGTAGGGGGTCGCTAAAGCAGTCGGTGGCGCCATCTCTCGACGTCAGCACGCAACTGACTCTTTCCTCGGAACCAACACGATGCTCCGCATCACCCCATGGTTCCCCTCGGGAAGATGGTGTAATTTTCTTTTTGCGGAACAATTGAGCTTGAGATATTAAGGATTATGCTAACGTAATAGAAAAAAGTTGAATGAAGAGCAACTTGGGAAATAATCGATTACTTTAGAGTAATTTTTCGATTACTCTTTCAGGCTGTAATTGTAATTGTAATCGGTTCCTTTTTTACAGTGAGGCAATTGTAATTGTAACCGGTTACTTTTTTCAGTAACGTGTACAAGTCTGAACCAGCGGCGGGATTTGGTATAATACAGTGGTCAATCGTTGCAGGTGATACCAAGCTTCGCTAGCCAACACCGTCACAGCTTAGATTGGAGCCCCAACGTTTTTTTAGTTCTACTTTAAATTCACTTTTTCTAATCGTATTTCGAATCATGTTTTATTGTAACAAGCACTTCAAATAATTTCATGTAAAAGTACGAAATCTTGCATTTTAGGGTTAAGCGAATAGAATGGCCCACCGACTTTTGGGCAGGTCATGCGTACTATAGTCACCCACGTAGGCTTACGGAATATCACATTACTTTTCTCCCTGTTCACAAACATTATGTTCGTGTCTTCTTGGGTTTGGTAGCGCGGTCGTCTTTCTGAGCCTTGAAAATTCGGGCCCACTCTGAATAAGCCACACCTAGATCATGGTAACGCGTCATCACACTGAAAGGCTTTAACGTTTATGTCAGTGTCCTTGTATCTGTACGCGCAACCACCAGTTCTATTTTTCTTATTTGTACCTATTTCCAAAAATAAAAACATCATTCATTCCCATTTTTATTGTCTCAAAGGTGACTTTAATATCGTCGCCACATCCAAAATTAAACGTCGCCGCCATCTAGTTGAAGCAGTGCGAGCCCGCGGGTTCAATTGTCGGGCTCCTTTTCTGTTTTAGGATGCATAATCGTGTTCTAAAACAAAAGGGGAAACATTCATCCATAAGCTTGTTAATAGAAAAAAAAACCACCGGTGCTTTGATACAGTGAACGATTGCAGGCGTAATAAATGAAAAAGTAGATAAAAATCGATTTTCTAGGTCAGTTAAAAACTCATTTTACCGGATGAGTGGCTTATAGAAAGGGTCGTACCCATAAAAATGCGTGGAAAGTGACTTGATTGCCAATTGCCGCCCTATTTCTTTGACCTGTACATTGTGTAATTTATTGCAGCATATTGTAAATAAGCAGCTAGTAAATTTCATGGATGAAAACAATACACTAAGTCCAGTTAACACTGTTTTCATAGAGGGTTGTCGACATCAACCCAATTAATTTTATGTTATCATGAAATCTCTGGTTATTTGAACGATCATCTGCAAGTGGATGCCGTTTTTATTGATCCGTCAAAAGCTTTTAATCTAGTGCCCCATAATGCGTTATTTAATGTACTAACTGAATTTCGTGTAACTTCATTGATCATAAGATGGATTACTGCATATCTCAGAAATTTACAGCAATTCGTTGATGCTAATGGCAGTTTTCAAGTAATATTAATAGGGCATTCCGGACTTCCACAGGGCTCTGTGTTGGGTCCAGTGCTTCTTAAACATTTGTTAACTGTTTGTTTTTTATCAGCAGTAACGGGTGAATGGATATAAGGATGTTTGCTGACGATTGTATAATTTATGTTCCTATAGGTATCTTCAGTAGATCACCATGGGAATGTAAACAATACCTTATCTCGTAACTCATCATGGTGTTGTAAAAATATCATGAGAATTAACATAACAAAACAATACATTCATTTTTCAACAAAGAAAAATATATTATGTTTTGATCATGAGCTTGACGCTAAAGTTGACAATTATAAGTATCTAGGTGATATTATCTCGAGCAATCTGAAATAAAATAAATACGTGGACTACAAGAAAAGACAATTAAAAAACTGCTATTTACGTAAAAAAACTATATAAATCACCTCCTGTTAAACTTTTGGCTACAAAGCCCGTGTAAGACCGACACAAGATTATGTTTCCTACGCCCGGAACAACAGGTCTCTCTCTCTCTCTCTCTCTCTCTCTCAAATGAAATTGAAATGGTTCAATCACTTACGGCACGTACAATCTTTTCTGATTTCAGAAGCACGACATCGGTTACGGCGCTGAAAGAACCAAGGTGACATGAAGCCATTAAGGAATCGAGGAATCTGGCAGTGGCTAAACTTTTTTTTAATCGTAAGTATTAAGAATATAAAGTCAAAAAGTCATCGTTTAGAGCATTTGCATCGCCCAAAAGTGCTTACTCCAATTCATTCCAGCACAAAAACATCTAAAATCTTTTTTGTTTCTACAGGCCGTAGATTTATGAAAGAATTTTTGGTTTGCTAGTTTTCTTTGTTTGCGTTTTGCCACCATGTTCTACTTGCAGCAATGTAACCACCTGCTCAAATCCCCAGCTGAGGATTGCAGTATTAATAAATAATAATAAAAAATACTTTCCAGCGACGTTGTTGCTCTTGAGACACTTTTGGAATTCGACAGTGCTTTAAGTATATTGTTTAATAAAGATAACATTCGTTGTCGTTGTTAGGATATGAGATTCGTCATGTTTCTTTTTGATACTCCTATAGGACATGCGAGTTCGTGAGTGTTGCGTGCATGCAGTGAAAGTTTTCCTCTGTATCGTCCACTCCTGTCTCTTCCCGTAATAGGGCTGGCAGTATTGTGAAATAAAATAGTGTTCGAGAGGTCGTGTTCAAAAAAACAAATCTGTCACCCGCCACCGATTGGTATTGGCTCATTCAAAGTAGAGTAGTCAAAACCGAGCTCCAATGCCGAATGGCCCGAAGAATGCAGGGCGTAAGAAAATGAGTCTTGGTACTCATGCTGACACGAAATATCTGCTTTACAAATTTGCACAATGTATACACTACATGCAACGTGCACATTCTTGGTGCGGAAGCAGGTTCGCACGCTTAATGAAGGGCGACAAAGCGTTCATGATGCCGTGCGAAGCAGAGGGACGTGTCTGGTCCCGACAGACCTGGTAGAGGAGGTTAATGAGAAAATGTTTGAGAACGGACGCTTTCTAACATCCTGTCTTGCAACGCGTGTTTCTGACAGTTTTGAAATCATTACTTCACGAAATGGCTATAAAACACTCTAGTAGCACAGGTTGTTTTTACGATGTACTTTCATGTGATGACTATGTTTGTGCCACGATATCTCGAATTCCCTAATATCAAGGGTGATTACATTAA
>JAZHYW010009903.1:0-49670 GCA_037355805.1 Ixodes ricinus | reverse complement strand
TCCGCAGCATTTTTAACTCCCCGCTACTTCTCGCCCGGTCAGCGCAAACGAGAGGTTACCGTAAAGTTCCGAAAGAACGCCCACCCAAAATGAAGAGATAAATGGTGAAAAACATGGGGTGGGCTATCTTTTGCGACGCCACAGCAAAACTTTATCAAAAACAGGCTACAAACTATGACACGGAAACTGATACCGCAGATCGCAGACACCGTAAATTAGTGTTTCACAATGCTATAAACACGCGGGAACCCGCTACAAACTTGTCACAGGAGCCGATATCGCACGCGCAGATTGCTGACAAAAAGGCAGGAATTCGCTACAAACTCGTATGTTACGGGAACAAATAGCGCAGATCGCGAACGCAGCAAAATTGTATTTCACAATGCCATATATAGTGCACGCGGGGCCAACTTGCGTTTAATCGAGATCGCACACGCAGATCGCGGACAAAAACGCGAGGAATCCGCTTATAAACTCGCTTGTCTGACGTGACGGTACAGCAAATTGCGCAATTGATGCGATTCCCGTCGGACATTGCGTGACAAAACGGGGGGTGGGCGATGTTTCGGAATTTTTATGTTACAGATATTTAGCCAGAAAAACGGAATGGGCAACCTCTCGAGGACGGGCGTTCTCTCGAACTTTACGGTAAATGTATTAGAAGAGGACACTCTTTACAAGAGGATTGCTTGCAGAAGCTACAGGGCTGATGTCATGCTCTCTTCTAGAACGTTTAACCCCCTTGGATGTATGCCAGTGTAACCATTGCCAAATTCAGAATTCGGAGGGACTTCTCAGTATGGCGCCATTTCCGAAAAGAACTATTCTATGGCCACTTGACTGTCCAGTATTCGCCACCGTTTCCAAAAATAACTGTTGCGCCCCTGATTACTCCTGAGGCAATGCATGCCAGTTTTAAAAAAGACATTGTATAGGGGAAGGAAAGAACATCATGAAAGATTGTGTTAAAAAGTACTTATACTTTACTTCAAGTACATTGTGGCCGCTGTACTTACTCAGGGTTCGTACAGCTCCTTGAAATCCTTGAATACCAGGGATTTTAATAAAAGCCTTTCAAGGACCCTTCAATCTCTTTTTAAGTTACAATGTTCTTTGTGTTCCTTAAATATCTGAAAATTAATTATATGTTTTTTGCAACTTATGGCGGTTTGAGAAGTTTGACTTGTCCGAGCCGCGGTGATGCATGTAGTAGCACACAAGAAAATTGTGGGAGAAACGCGCTCGCCCTCTTGTGTTGGCAACTGACATGGCAGCATATTTTTTTCCTGCTAGATGCATTGCCGTCAGACTCCGGCCACTATAGAAAACGTTTTTTCTCCTAAATGTGCCTGCTCCGTGCATAGATAACATATCTGACAGTTTGAATCGGGCTAGGATTGTATCTCACACTTTTCGTTGCAAAGCCGCCAACACTTGCATAAATTGTTATGATTGCATCATGCATCATGCACCCATTTTAAAGGGCATTTCAATCCAATCCTATCCAAGGCATCCTGTGTAATTGCCATTTTGGCTCTGTGTAGCCTTAATTTTGCCTTCTGATGCCCTTAAAATCCTTAAAAGTCCTTGAATTTTTTATTAAAAAAATTGTATGAACCCTGCTTGCTACTTTACTTGAAGTACATAACCTCTCATTTACTTGGTGCTTTATTTCAAGTGCTTTCTAGATGTACTTTACCCAACACTTCTAAACTGCTGTGAGAATGCGTTCTCAAATTATGTAGTAGGTATACCTCCCTTTTAGCATGCCTTCTAACAAAGCCACTCCCTGAGAATACCATCTCAAATTATGTGTTCACGCAGGCCTTCTCCACCGCATGCCTCCTACCAGAGCTACTGTTTGAGAATGCCTTCTCAAATTATGTGTTAAGTATGCCTCTTGCAAAGCCACTGAATGTTCCCAGAGTGCCCCTTTCATAGCCTCTGCTCAGGCGGAAGAATCGAGCCAGTCGAGCCTTTTGATTGGCTGCTTTTGGCTGCCTTGATGCCTGTAGAAGAGACAGGAAAATGAAACCTATAAAAAGTCTGTCAAGTGTTTCGGGGTTGTCTACAAAATTATGTTTGACTGTGGTCTATGTTATGTTGGTTAGACCAAGCGCTGCATCAATTACCGTTTGACCGAACATAGGCGATGAGTCCAAAATGAAAATCTGTATTCGGAGGTTTCAATGCACCTTCAAAAGTGTAATTGTGTCCCCTTGTGAAATTCAACCTCTGTAGTTTCAACGGTCAAAAATTACCACAAGCGTCTCTTGAAAGAGTTGATCTTGAATTAAAACATGAAAACATAGTAAATAAGCCCTCTTTATGTTTGGAAGGGGTGTAGGAAAAGATGGCCTCGTGAAAAGTAACCCCGAATAAACAGCCCCGTAAAAACATTGGCTGCATGTTTGGTCATTGTGCCAAACACGTTTAAATACTGTAGCTTTAGAGGGTGAGTGGTGCCCTTGGTTCGTGTGGTGCCTAGGGCAAGATGACCCTTAGTCTTTCAGTGCCTAGGTGGTGCTTAGAGCAGGTGGTGCTTATGGCTGGGTTTTGTGTGTAAACAGATTATGTCACACCATTGTCTTTCTCTGACACGGCACACATTTCCCTTGAGCACCACCCAGACACAAAGCTTTTGTGCCGAATTTACTGGGTCACCAGGAAAGGGGAAGCAGGCTTCCCTGCCCTTTCCACTCCTCCTCGTTCCAGATGCCCTTCTACGCACACCACCTGTTTCTGCCCCCTTTTCCTTGCCCTTTCCACCTCTCTCAGCTCCGTGCACTTTCTCGCACCACCTGCTTCTGTTCCTCCCGTTCCTACACGCTGGGTTCGTAGGTCAGTCAGCAGCGTGCACAGCTTCCAATTCAATCCCTGGCACCAATTTTTTTTTTTTTTTAAGATTGTTTAGCGGTTACAGATTGATTGACCTACACATTTCGTACTTACGTGGTTCTTGAGGTTTTTTGGCCCTATAAATCTATTGATTTGAAATGTGTACGCACTGAAGCTCTGAACCACTGGTGAATCGGAAGGTGATAGTTGTGTTGGTTTTTGTTGCAGCTTTCTGTGTTGTAGCACATGAAAGGAGAATGCCTGCCCATTGCCATTGTAACTTAGTTTCTTAGTAATTAACTGATATAACTTCGATACACTGCGTGAAGTGTAACTGGTTCTAACTTAAATTAGTTGGAGATGTGACATATTTGGGCTACATCATATTCCTCCTTACGATGGCCTTTGGCCAAGAGCATCCAAGATAAGTAAATAGGTAAATTTCGGCTCAAGTGGCTTAATTACCTTTTGAAGAAACACTGGGTTCCCAAAATACTTTTTTAAGTGGCTGCTTAGGACATATATGTGACAGAAGGAACGTTCCCGAAAAAAATTAAATGTTGGTGCATGTTACGGCACTTATTTTGTGTTAGGAACAATCCAGGGTCAATGTCTCGAATTAGAAGCATGTTTGGGAATTGGCTCTAAATGTGTCTCACATCATAAATACTGCGCTAATTTTTTTCTTTGGGGAAAGTTTCTTTTGAGACGTATGTGTTCCATTTGCACTCTGTCATGAGGCCATGGAACACTCAAGATTTCCGTACATTTCCTTTTTCGCGCATCATTCTTTCTTTATAGGCTTGAAAAGCTTCTGACAATGTTGTGAAACAACTATTTCTAATTGATGGTATAGTATACATTTAATCTAGCTAATACCGCAAAACCATCGCTCTAATGAAAGGCAGTTCCAGGGTCAGCTCACAGGTGATGCCAGCTTGGCAGTGCGTTCTGAACTTATCAAAGCAAGCATGTTAACAGGCCTTTACTTTCATGACTCTGCCTCCTGCTAAACATGTCAACTGTGCTGTTTTCAAATGAGAGTGTTTGGGGGTGATTTTTGTCATTGTGAATTAACTTCGTTGATTCTTCCTGCAGGGATGGCTTTGAGGAGAAGTGCGTAATGAACAACTACTTTGGCATTGGCCTGGACGCCAAAATCACGCTTGAGTTCCACAACAAGCCGGGAGGAGCACCCGGAGAAGTGCAGGTGAGTGACGACTCACGATTTCCTGCACTCGTCCGCCCGCACGTCCGTAGGTGTAGGCTTGGGATCGGGAATTTCTCCCGTGCTTCAAAAACAGATGCAAGCTGGAAAATGTACCGTAAAATCCCAGAGATGCCCCACCCCGAAAGATAGCCCACCCCTATTTTTGGCTTTATTTTCTACATTCTTTTAAACACTGAAAGATAGCCCACTCCTAGTAAGTAATATTAGTGTTGGGATCAATGATGGCATCGGCGTAAATGCGACTAGTTAGCTATAGCGGAATATAAGCAAACGTTGCTGACTGGAAAGTACAGTCATCTTTGCTTCGTTGCCTTGCCACGATAGCAAGCTTGGAAGGGACACGACCTAAAAATAGCAATTTTGTAACTTTTCTTTATTGTACACTGAAAGTTAGCCCACTCCATATTTTCACCTGGTTTGCTTTCGATGTTAGGTGGGCTATCTTTCGGGATTTTACGGTAACAATATACAGGGTGTTTCTTTTAGGTTTCATAGAATCTTTTTCAAAGAGCCGCAAAAGCCACATTAAGGCGGTTTGTGCAGGCTCTTTTAGTACAGACCGAGTTGCGGCGTTTTGACAAGGAAGTAGGTTTTAGTTTGTTTCTCTCCACAACAACAGGAATGCCCGTCCCGCCTAGCGACTTCCACCCACGCCTAGCTCTAGATCGGGAGTACGCCCGAAATGTTACTATTGCGGCATGAAGTAACAGAGTTGGTGTATACTGAATGTTTTTGGAAACGTGTCTATGGTTGATCTGCCATTGTTTACGAGACACACTGCACACATGGCACTGGTCAACTCATGTAGTGGCTGCAACGTGCGTAAGCACTTCTGGGGAGTGTGCATGTTTTGTACCGGTGTGTAGTGCCTTGATTAACTGACTGCAACGGCATCGCCTCTTCGGACGATCCATCGGGATGGGTTATCCTACGCTTCGAAACAATGGGCAGTCATCAGCTCCGGGTGAACATATTCCAGAGCTTTGTGAACTTGCTTTTGAAGCTAGTCTCAAAGACACTCGCTATATCTTTAGTTGTATTTGGTTTTGTAGATACAGTAGAACCTCGTTGATACGTTTCGGAAAAAACGCGAGAAAAAAACGTACGATCCGGGAAAACGTATGATCCGAATTTGGCATTTCTAGGCAGTAGGAATGAAACAAAAGTCGCGAGTGCAGCTGAACAACATTTAATACCAGTACCTCACTTCCCGAAAACATCCGTCAGCTTCTGCTGGCGCGCACCTTGACCTTTTGGCAGGAAGAGTTCCTTCTGCAGCGTCTGCAGGCCTCCCTCGGCTGCAGGGTTGTCTTTGGTGGCAAAGTAGCTCCGCAGCACATCCAGTGCAGCGACCGCCTGAGCGAAAGTAGCGCTTGGAGGCGTTTCTGGCTCATCCTCGTCGTCGTCGTGCTCGTCTCCGGTAACTTGGCCCTGTCGCAACTCCGCCACGATGTCAGCAACGGTTTGGGGGTCGCACGTTGGGACGTCGTCGTCCACAGCGACGAAATCGCTGAACGCCAGCTCCGCGCCGGCGGACCGGAGCTCCTCGTCCATGTCATCATCTTCAGTCTCGCAAGGGTCGGGGTCACCGCTCACACAGGGCTCGGGCTCCTCCACTTCTGGCGAACGCCGAAACCCGCACTTCCCGAAACAGTTCTTGACTGTTTCGCTGGTCACGCTTTCCCACGATGCATTCAGGTAATGCATCGCATCAAGCAACGTGAGCTTGCCGGGGTCCTCGCCTCGGGACACGCGAGCCAAGAAGCGTCGCACGATGCACTTCCTGTACAGGTGCTTCACGTTCTTGATGATCCCGGCATCCAGAGGCTGCAGGTGACTCGTCGTGTTCGCCGGCAGGAACACGACTCGGAGGTTGCGCAGGAACGACGTGTCCTTCGGATGGGCTGAACAGTTATCTAAAAAGAGAAGCCCCTTCCGGTCTTTGCACCCCAGTCGGCCGTCGAGGTACCGCAGAAACACTTCGAAGAGGCTGCAGGTCATCCAAGCCTTGGTGTTGTGCTTGTATACACAAGGAAGCCGAGCAATGTTCTTCAGGCATGTCGGGTTCTTAAATTTCCCGATCATCCACGGCTTGATCATGTCCGTGCCATCTTCATTGCAGCAAAGCAGCACGGTTACTCGATCCTTGCTGACCTTCCCGCCGTGGCACGACTCCCCCTTCAAACTCAGGGACTTCGTGGGTTGCACTTTGAAAAACAGGCCAAGTTCATCGGCGTTGTAGACGTCGCGTGGGGCGTAGGCATTCACAATGCCCGGAAGCAATGCTATCCAGTTCTGAATATCCGCCGGATTCACGCTGGCTGCTTCGCCATTCACTTGGCGGTACGAGATGCCATGGCGAACCCGAAATCGGTCCATCCAGCCGTTCGAAGCTGCGAAATCCTCGATGCCCATGATGTCGGCAATCTCCATGGCCTTTTCCCGCAGAATGCTGCCGTCGAAGTTCACACCAGACGCCCGTGCTTGCTTGAACCACTTAAGCAGCGCATCCTCCAACTCTCCGTGCTTTGCTCCGCGGGCCTGCTTCGTCGCTGCACCGAAGACCAGGGCGTTTTCTTCTATTTGCTTTCGTTTCGACACGACCGTGTTGACCGTCGACGCAGGCAGTGCGAGGTCCTTGGCGATGTCAATTCTTTTTCCGTTTAGGGTCCCGGTCGACAACTGCCAGGATGTTCAACTTTTCCCTCAAAGTCAAAGGTTTCCGCTTGCGCGATGCCATCGCCGGTTCTCGGGCACGGGTACGGAAAGAAGCAAGGCTGACGCGCACCACGGCACGGCAACAGAGAAATGGCGGAATGCCGACCTCGCGAAATGTCAAACAAAGAAGTTCTCGGGTTCGTTCATTTACTACCACCCGTACATGGCTCAAGAGTTACTCTTAGGGAAGCGTTTATCATCCTCAGAGTCGCGTAGCCAGTTTAAATGGTGTCTTCAAGCATATGGTGGAGTAACCGAGAGTGACTCTTAGTCACGTGTCTATCATGAAAACGACTAAAAAAATCAAGAAGCGAACGCGAACACGTCGAGATTATCCCGCGCGGACGGAACCGACGGAACTTTGGCGTGCGGTGCGTGCGGCGACAACCGTTCTGCCCGAAGATCGGGAGCTCATTGCCCAGAAAACGTATAATCCGATCGATGTTTGGCGAAACTTTGGACGTACTTCCCGAGAAATCGTATTATCCAGAAACGTATGAACCAGTCGTAACTCTATGGGACATTTTTCAAGCCCTCGATTGTGAACGTATGAGACGGGAAATCGTATGAACCGAGATCGTATCAACGAGGTTCTACTGTACTTTGTTTACTCTTCCTCTCTTGTTCGAGACATTCTTTTACAGCGAAGCTGTTATACGCTAGGGTCTGGGAAAAAATGCGTCCCTCACATGTCGACAGAAAACTCCCCATATGTCGTGACAAGTATGAATAAATAAAAACAAAAAGAGGCGGCAACCAGCGTTAGTCGGCCGTCCTTGGCATTATTAGGTAGTGAGGTCCTGATCTCATTGTTATCATCTCTAGGCATCGTCCTCGAGGTCGTTCCAGAGGTCGTCCTAGGGCGTCATCCTCTAGGCATCATCCTCGAGGTCGTCCTAGAAGTTGTGCTTAAGGTCGTCTTAGAACTCGTTCGCGAGGTTGTCCTAGATGTTGTCATTGAGGTCGTCCGAGAGGTCGTCCTAGAAGTCGTCCTCGAGGTCGTCCTAGACGTCGTCCTAGAAGTCATCCTCTAGTTCGTCCTAGAAGTCGTCCGTCATTCGAGAGGTCGCCCGAGAGTTCATCCTTGAGTTTGTCCTAGATGTCATCCTCGAGGTCGTCCTAGAAGTCGTCCTAAAGGTTGTCCTTGAGGTCGTCCTAGACATTGTCCTTTTTCCGTCGTCCTCGAGGTCGTTTTAGAAGTTGTCCTTGAGGTTTTCTCTAGACGTCGTCCTCTAGGCATCGTCCTAGATGTCGTAAAGAAAACAGCTTCCTGGTTTTCCATCTTTACAAGAAGTGGAAGGGCTCTACAATTTTTTTATTGTAGCAAAGCGTGCATGTTTAGAACTACTTGTCTTCTGCCTTTGGTTCTACTTGTTCTCAGCTTTGTATTCTGCTTAGTCGCACGCCATAAAGATTGTTTCGTTGTTAAATTTGGGATTCTTACTGGGCAAAAGCTTGGCATCGAAGGCCCAACCTCTCATCACTCACTGGCTGATGATACATTTTTCGGCTGAATACTGCACGTTGTGACGCAAGTGATGTTTATCCTTTCACTATGGGTTAAAATTCTCATAGTGCTCAGTTCATGATGTCCGGAAGCCTTTATGAGGTCCTTGGAGGGTACCACACTTGTCTAGAATTCACCTTCAGAGCTGACATGTCATACAATTAAAGATACTTAAAATTTCCTCGTACAGACGAGCATCCACACTGTTTTGTGATTCAACACGTTGGCCACACTGTTTGTAAGGGAATAAATTTTCACATTTAAAACAAGCAGATATACACCAATCTACACTGCCTAAAGTCCATGTAAACTACAATGTTTTCTCGCTCGTGAGTTTTAGTTTTCTACTTTTCAAGTGCAGGGAGCACTTCGGTAGAGAGGTTGTTTGGCTGGAATGAAGTCGCTTGCATTGCGCTAAAACGTCAGTATCTGATTGTTCCTTCGTTTCCTTTAGTGATGGACCGAATCTGCCGAACTTCAGATTCGGCAAAGTTCGGCAAATGCCGAACTTTTGAAGGAAAGTTCGGCAAAGATTCGGCAAAAATTCGGCAAATGTCTGCGCACGCGCGAGAACGCTACCGGGCCGTGGATTGCAAATGGACGCCGTGCAGTGGTGAGGTTATATCGTGCAGTGCACGGTGGTGCAGCGTAGTACAACCAACTCAAGCTCGTTGAGTACAACCAGTGGTTACGGCGAGGTGTGGAGTGAGTAGGCAACACGGTAATTGTGTTTGTGAGCGAGTGTGGTTCTCTTCAATATTTTCTGCCTCAAGAATAGAAGATCGACCAGTAATTTACGCAGTCCACTGCGCAAGTAAAAAATGATGCGGTACATTCTGCATGACGGGGTTTTAATTTGACATTTCCACTTGATATATTTGCTAGTATCCGGCAGCGCGCTCAGCTACATACCGCGACTACGCGTATAAGAACTATCGTGCGAAGTCCAACCGCCGACCAAGGCCCGCTCGCACGGATCAAGTTTCGTTCACGGAGACTGCTGTTACCGCGGGCGCCTCCTCAGACTCACTCAACCTACGACGCAGCGTGCATCGCGCTGCGCCGTTCTGTTACGGTTTAAATAAACGCATTACCCTGAGTATGTGAAACCACTGATGCAACGAGGTAGTTGAAACATTGGCCGACAATTACTTTAAAGCACTCGTCGCAATTATAACAATTCTGTTTTCGGCTCAGAAGTAGTGTGTGCCGCTGCGCTGCGCACTCTGCGCGAGTGTGTGGGCCGCCCTTAATTTGCGAGTCCAATGGCCATATTTTGTCCTTCCTGTGTTCGTCCGCGTCTTAAACGTCGAACTGTTGTGTGTTGTGTCTATTCATTAACTCACGGAAAGTTGGTTGGCAGGCGCCTCAGCGTACGGGTTTGTAACCTTTCTGCCAGCCGCGCACGCTTCCCGTGTTTTATTATTTTGTGCAAATAAAGATTGATTGGTTGATTGATTGTTTTTTCAACCAGCGTTATTTCGCGATTTTCCTGTATCTTCATAAAACTAAACACAGAACTATATTGCTCGACGTTGCGCTTCCGACGTCTCTAACTTTCCCTATCTTTCTAAACGTTCGTGTTTGTCCTAACACCAGAAACTGGCATTTTAAACGTTAAAAACGAGACTTTGCTAATATGGGACGCATACTTTCATGCAAAGCTGACGTCAAGTGACTCAAATCGAAGAACATGCATATTTACAATAATAATATTAACTTTTCTGGTGAAGGCTCAGCAACCGTTGCATTCGTTTTCGCGCACAGAACGGTAAGTCTCAGAGAAAGCAAGAACGCAGCGTTATTGCCCTCATTTTAACACTGTACACACACATGCAGGCAGGGGCGGATGCCGGAATTTCCTGAGGAAAGGGTCAGGTGTTGGTCAGCGTACCATATGTTTAGGAACCCCCTCACCCTCTCCTTCGTTTTACGCCCTAAATTTTACACATACAGAAATCAAGAGGGGGTCAGGACATCCGGACCCCCTCTCTAAATCCGCCCCTGCATGCAGGGTTGCGCTAATAATGCCTCGAAACCGAAACTCTCGTAGCGTGATTCGTGACTGCCACCCAACCTCGTTGTCACGCCACTTCTGCTAGAAGTCACTCTAAAATTGCCAGTAAACACATAAAAACGACATCGATACAATTATCTTGTATAATATCACCTTACTTAGCAATAACTGTGTCAATATGCATTACATGTTGCATTTAAGTTAAGAAAGAAACAACATAAAACCTTTTTCGCCAGAAAAAACTAAATTTCAACGTAAGTCTGGTAACAATGTATTTTTGCCGAATCTTTGCCGAATCTCTTGAGAAATTCGGCAAAAGTTCGGCTTTGCCGAATCCCAAGATTCGGCGCCGAACTTTCGATTCGGCAAAAGTTCGGCCCATCACTTGTTTCCTTCCTACAGATCCAGTATGAACTTGTTTGAACCCGTATGAACCGGTTCAACACAGTTCAAACCATTACTTTTTTTTGCTCCAGAGCTAAACCTGAACCGAACCCCAAAGTATGCGTGCGATTGAACCTGAACCCGGACCGAACCCGAAAACTTTTCGATTCAACACCCTGGATGTGGGTTCCTTGAGATCTAAACGTTTGAAAAGTCCTACTTTATGGGAAGAATTGACCTTTCTCTCGGTCCGACAGAATTTTCTGTAGGACCACTGGAAATCAAAATTTGGTTTTATAGAAACCCCCATCGGACCTTTTGCTGCGGGCCAACCTTTCTCTCTCCTTACACCCAGGTCCCGCACCAAGAACATGATGTGGTTTGGGGTGCTGGGTGGCAAAGAGCTCCTGCAGAGGACCCACAAGAACCTGGAGCAGCGGGTGCAGCTGGAGTGCGACGGGCACCGCATCGCCCTGCCTTCCCTGCAGGGCATCGTGGTGCTCAACATTCCCAGGTGCGACCCCAACCCCACCTCGGAGTGCCCTGGGCGTGTCTCTGACCGGCACATTTACCGCATCCTCTGAAGTGGTGTAAGCAGAGGTGTAGGCAGCAGACGCCTGTTTTGCCGTAAGTCGCTCTGCGGTCAGACAGTCGACGGAAACCAGAACAGACGAGATGGGACGCCGCGGCAACAGTGGCTCTTGCGTCCTCTTGCCTTTTGCACCGGCATTTCTACAGCCAAGTGTCGGGATTCTAGGAACCATAATGTGGGACACCGGTTTGTGTGACGAAATTTGTTGCTACTTCAGGACCACTTTTGATGTCTGGGCAAAATCATACGGCAAACGCATCAGCCGCAGAAGCGTTCCGGGCACCTCTACCCACGCGCATCCTCAAGTGGGGACGTCGCTAACTTTTGTTGAAGAGGTTTGAATGGTTTGACAACCCTTCCGACTTTTGGAAAAATTTGGCGAGGGACGGACGGATGGATCGTAGTGAAAAACCTTTCTGCACCGGGTGCTAGCTTGCACCACCTAGCTTAGAAACATCTACACCCCTCCCTCTTGAATTTCGTTCTAAGTTCCATTTGTCGTTAAATCGTCTAACCCACTGATTTTGTGTTTGGCTTTGCCGCAATCTTTGCCGACTTTCAAATTTCTAGAGAAAATAAATTATACGTCGGCTTGTATTAGAATTTAGGAAATGCTGACCAATGTCTGTGGATTTTAAAAGCAAACATAAAATCTTTTGTTGATTTAGTTAGTTTCGTAATCTGAAATAATGTAGTACCCGATAAGGACTCCACCCCTCCTCTGCCAGGTAGCTTTGGCTCGTTTTCAATTTCCATGCATGCGCATATTCATCGAACTTCTGTCAAACTTTTGTCAAACTTTGCATTAAAGCTTGGTAAAAAAAATTAAACTTTGTCTAGTTCGAACCGCGGCTATCGGGGTTTATGACATTCCTAATCTCAAGTACTAACATTCTTGTAGGATTCTTTTTTTTTAGTCAAGCTCAAGTCTTTGTTGTCTTGAGGGCTATGCTGGCAAAGGTGCTTCGCCAGTTTATGGGGAACAAACTTTATGATGTTCTTTCCTTTTGGACCCACCCAAAAGTCCTTGAATGTGTTGTCTGCATCGAGGTTTGTTCTTGATGCAGCTCAGTGTTCCCTGTGCTCGGCAGTGAAGTGCGACAGCTCCGTTCATCTGTTAAGCAATGGCTGTCGGATTGTAATGAAGCCATTCATTTTTTTCTCAACCGGTGCAACCTTGACAAGGAAGTGTTCTAGTGGAATTCACAAAAAGTGCACGCGTCTAACGAAGTAAATTAAACGACGAGGAGTCCGCTTGCTGGATTGGCGAAGCGAAAAGGTGAAGCGTGAATGAGCACACGCACCATTTTTTCAACTTTAGTAACAGCCGTACGCCCTTTCATAGGTTGGAAATCGTGGCACGCATTTGTCTTGTATCTTTTCGTGCGGACGCATTGGTACTGCGCATGTTTGTAAAGAGTGCCGTGCAAAGTGACGATACGTGCCGGTAACTGAGGCCACGTACGTGGTGCCACGTTGTTTTATTGTGCCGCAACTAAACCCCAATTTTTGATCTTCTGCTTGCCTTGCAGTTACGGGGGAGGCTCCAACTTCTGGGGCGGAAACAAGGAAGATGACGTGAGTGGTCGCCCCGTTTCCTTTGCCGTCTCTGCCCACGTATCTCCTTTGCTTTATACGTCTCTCGCCCTTCTTCCTACAGGCCTTTTATGCACCCGCCATCGACGACAAGATTCTGGAAGTGGTTGCCGTCTTTGGCACTGTACAAATGGCGGCATCTCGAGTCATCAACCTACAGCACCATCGCATCGCCCAGGTGACCGCACGTTTCTCGTTGACTATAGTCACTTGGAGTATGAAAACGGCAGGGACAAGTTATTCTAGTTGCCCAGCTGCGGCGCGTGCTTCCTGCCTCCGACGGAGCACGGCGGAAAGCGGTGAGCGTGTGCTGGAGGCCAGGCTTTCGAAAGACACACTGTTCTCGCCTTGTCAGCTACTGCAGAAAGCAATGTCAGCATCGCACAGCAACCCTTCGTTGCTCTGTCTAAAAAGGAAAAATTTCAAACAACCGCACAAAATGTGTTAAAACTGACGGCAGTAGGTGCTGCATTGCAGAAAGGCCCTCTCGAGCGCAGATGTCGGGGTCCTGCGTCCTTCGTAGCTCTCGTGTCATTGCTGACCTCTGCCTGCTCTGTTCAGCACTGAGGGCATGTGGATGTAGCGGGAACGATTGGGAGGTGGAGAGCGCTCTCTCTGTGATCACGTAGTTCTTTCGGAACAGTTATAAGACATACCTTGGATGGACAGGTAAAACCCTTTCACTTAACATTCTTGCAAAAACTATATCGTCGAAATCCACAGCACAATCGAGGAGAAGTCGCAAGCTTTCTCCAGGTTTCAGCAATGGGCTTTTGAATGTCCTAAAACTGTTGTTCTTTGAAAGACCAGATTTGGATTGGAAGTGGTACCAAAGTTTGGCTCACTCCCTGTCAAACTGGTATTTGTTATGTTCTTAATGAGCATGTTGGTAAAGTATACTAGATAAGAGCTAGAAAGAATAAAACATAGAGGACAAAAAACAGACGACTACATTCTTTCAACATTGTAATTTCTATTCATTCTTTCAATTTGCAACAAAGTTTATTCCATGGAGTGTGATCACCTCTTCCTCTGCGCATTCTTAGGGAAAGGGGAGAAAAGGCAGAGGAAGGAAGTCAGAAGGATGGGTGGGAGAGGCGCAGGAGTGCATTGATTCGTTGGGGACAAGCCACTCACCATGGCCGTCTAGTGCACCCCGGACAACTCCATGCGAAGATAATCCATCTCTCTATCAGAGAGGGCTAGCGAGGGGAAGAGACATTGACGCCAGAGTTTTTTTTATTCCAAATGATTCGATTACTTCCCTCTCGAATCTCTGAGGATGGCACCTGAGCATGATCATTTTTTTTTTAACCTAGGCACACATCCTCTACATGTGCAGCGACGTGCTGCTATTGGGTGCACCAAATCCTCGCTGGGATCGGCGACCTCTTGGAAGTGCTCTCTCAGGTGGTCATTTAGGCACTGGCCCATTTACCCGATATATTCTCCTTCGCAAGAGAAAGGAATGGAATAGATTCCCTCTCTCCAGCAGGAAACAAACTGCTTTTTATGTTTCTTGGGGCAGGCGATTGCATTCTGAATAAGCTACTATGTTGCGAGTTGAAAAAGTGTACTCGTGTGTGTTTCATCCTCTCTATGGTTCATTCTTTCTGTTTTCTGGTATTTGCTGTTGGAGTTGGACTGGATTGGATTGGATTGGATTGGATTGGAAGTGGTACCAAAGGGTGGCTTACTTCCTATTAAACTGCTGTTTGTGGTTCCTCAAAATACTGGATTTGGATTGGATTACATTAGAGGTGGTACTGAAGGGTGGCTTGTATTCTGTCGGTGTGCAGTGCCGGTCGGTGCGCATCACCATCACGGGCGACGAGGGGTCCCGGTGCAAGTGGACGGGGAGGCCTGGGTCCAGCCGCCGGGGTACATCTGCATCGTCCACAAGAACCGCGCCCAAACCCTCTGCCGCAACAGGGTATGGCCCTCTGCGGATGCCGCTCTCTCGAAAACAGCTCACTCTGTGACTCTGGTAGCAGTCGGCCATATGGCCCACGGTCGTAGTAGACGTTTCTGGAGCAACTCATTTGGGAGACTGCCATAAGCCTTTTCGGAGAACTGGTTCCGACCCATACTTTATACACAGTAGAATCTCGTTAAACGGAAATCGCTTAGACGGAATTGTTGCTTAAACGAAACAACTATCTCGGAGTTGTTTGGTTTTGTATTCATGCAATGGTAAAAGTCATCCCGTTAATCGGAACTCAAATTTTCGCGCCTCCGTGTAAACGGAACCGAAAACAAAACTTTGTCGCCGACATATTTTCGCTATCGCAGAAAAGAAAAATAACTCTTGAGTAATTAAACAGTATTAAAAATGTTCTTAATATTTATTAGCTTTATTGCCCAAAATAAGCATGTACGCATGGTTTTTGGGAGTTTTCTTTTCTCATATTTTATGCATAGGTGGCTATGTTGGGTAGGCCTGGCTCAACAAGGCTTCTGCTCGCATCTTAGGCCTAGTGTCCTACTTTCTGCGATGAGCGGCCACGAAGCGACAACACCGTGCGCTCACGTTAGAAAAAAAAGATAGAAGTCATTAATGATTTCGATAGCGGTTGCTTCACGAAAACGGCGCTTGCAACGAAGTCCACCTACAGAACCTCTCGGCCATGGATGACGTCATTCGAAAGAAAAGGTTGCTGGATCTTAAACAAACCAAGATCTCCTCGTTTTTGCCTACTCAGTGAGTGATTGTTTTTAGAGACGCCCTGGAGAGCAGGGAAAGAGGGAAATGGAGAACATGAATATTGCTTCAACGTTTTTACACGGTTTGTGTGAATATACAAAAGCAGCAATTTGGTGTTTTTGTCATTATTTTTCCTTCTACATTCACTTGCTGGTGTTTACAAATTGTGCACTTGTGGAAACAGCATTTAAGCTGGCATTCAACATTTTAGTGTACCTACACTACATAATCTCAGTAAAGGAAACACCTGATAAATGGAACAGATTTTCCTGGTCCCTTCAGGTTCCGTTTATCGAGATTAGTACTGTATATGTGATCAGTAACGCCGCCGCTTCTGCCTTGGTGGCCACTCCGGAAACTATGCTTACCTGAACGGAGAGGAACAAAAAGCAAAAAAAGGGTCTTAATTCTGTCTGCAAAGTGAACTTTTGCTGACCCCATTGTCTCAGAACAAATTATGTGCCACCAACTAACCAACAAACAAAAGGAACTAATGAGGTGGACTGACCGCTCAAAAGACTGTGCTGTAATCGTGTCTGGATTCCAGTGGCTCGGTTCTGCTGGATGCGAGGGGCCCACGTTCCAAGGGCTTGTTTCCCAACTGAGTTGCTCTGGTGATGCTGTGTCGTAGTATTCAATGATGCCTACAGTACGGGGAGCAAGTTCATCTGCTCCTCGTGCAGGAGCACAGCGACGTCACGGCATTGAGCTTTAATTGGAAAATATGGAGGGTTGTCAAATGCGGTGCCGTCTGCTAGTCATAGCAAAGGCTCCATTGCCTTTTCTTTGACCGTCGCCCTCCACTCTTTCACTTTAGCAGAGCGAATGCTGGAGAGAAGGAGAGTGGACTCTCCTTCTTCTTGCCTCCTCTCCAGCGTTTTCTCAGCTCAAGTGGAAAAAGTGGGTGGCTCTGTGAGAGGAGCTTGTGCTGCTCTTCTTAATCTGCAACAGACTATAGCACCATGCACGCTGCGACAATGAAGAACTTGCAGCCGAAATGCCGTTTACTACCCACCAAAGGGAATGCCGTCCCGTGTGTGGGGACGAAGCTTCGTCGCTCACATGATCACTCCATCTCACCTTCTCGCACCTCTTCTTTCATACGTGGAGAGACGCATTTTGGTTGACTCGCTCGCTGTATAGATTAGACGACTCTTACTGTTCATGTAGCAAATCAATGGCTTAAACTAAAAGGGAAAGAACACATAATGTGCTCATCTGAGAGCACTAAATTAACACCGGGTTGGTGCCCAGTGGTTGACTCCAATAGTACAGGGCATTTCCGAGTGAAAAGAAACGTGTTAAATTTCTTCCCGGGTAAATAAACAATGCATCGCAGAAAGCTCAAACTTCCTGTGAATGTGATGCTAGCGGTTTGGGATAGAACGCAGAAGTTTGAGAACATGAGGTTACCTGGATCGAAAGATAATTTGGAAAAACTAAAATTTCTTAATGAGCTGACGTCCACCTAAGCCTAATATCATCAAAACAAGAACTGACATTCTGGAGGTATGTTGGATTTATATTGGTGAAAAACACTCGTCATCCAGTGCGCGGGCGTCTTATTTCAAAACTTTAAATAGCCTCAACAAAACAAAACACAATGTAAAGACAACATTTATTATTCCCGAAGACAGAGCAAATGGCAACACCTCCTGCGATGCACGCGGTTTTGTGACTATAGGTGGGCAGTTTCAAATGCGTAATCGCCACCGTACATGCACGGTGACGACCGTCAAAGGGTTAAAAAAGGTCGATCTCTGCCGAACTTTGCCGAGTGTTTAAACGTTCGTCGAACCAGTCGAGCCTCGAGGTTCGACAAAAGTTTGCGACGTTCCTACTGGGGACGTTAGATCGATGACCTTTGGTTGCGTGCGACATTGATGCAGTGCGAGTCGAGCATCAAGCTGTGGCAGGAGCGCCCGCGCCACTTCACCCCGGGAAGCATCACCATCACCACCAGCACAGTCACCAGCACAGGGGCTCCCTCACCGAGGAAGAAGCGCAGCAGCTGACGGGATTCGTCGAGCTGGCCACTTCCTCGTCCGCACGTCAGTAGACCCCTCGTTTTTATCTAAAGCGACTTCGAGTGGGGTGGAATCGAGAATCGCTTGAGCCCACGACATAGCAGTTAATCACTTTTGAGTCTCCAGTAGAGGCACTAAATGAGCTTCAGAGTAACAAGACCTCAGCCATCTTGTTGCTTAAAATCATTGTTGCCAGTTGTCTGTAGCTTTGTGTCTGAAATATCAGGAAGCAGTTATCCATTTTTCGGAAATGTTAAGGGAGGACACTACTTGAGAAGGCAATTTTTTAACCGTCAGTCGTATATGAACGAAATTCGCAGGGCACATTCGTAGCTTGGAAAGAGCTAGGATGACGTGCAAAGTTTTAAGTCTACGAGTTTATCCTGCGAAGAGTTACGTAAAAGTACATTGAATAAACACTCTGCCTTCGAGGAAAACCATCGTTTATAGTTATTTTAATAATCGAAATATGCGGTTTAACACCTGGTCATGTGGCTGTGGGAAGAAATTACTAAAAGAATTCTGTTATTTTCAATCAAAATTAAACATGTTAGAAAAGTTTTAATTTCTTTGCATGCAGGCTGAAGGAGCTTTTTCATAACAAAGGATCATGAAAATGCAGAAACTAACCTAGCTCATAGCCACATTCCTTACAAAATTTCAGTACAAAAACTTCAAAAACTGGCTCCACACATCAATTCGTTATCAAATCATAGTTTTCCTGAACTCAGATTTGATGCTCAAGAAGTGACACAGAGATAAACGCGTCCTTCAAAAATGTTGTTCTTTAGACGGTGCTGGCATGTGGGAAATAATTTATTCCGAACAAAATACTTTAATTACAGGAGTTATGGTAAACTTTCTGACAGCATCCATCAAAATAAATTAAAGCCCTTACCTCTTACCAGAGGTAAGAGGTAAGAACTATCGTCAGTTGCGCTCGCTCCGCATTTTGGCAACAAAATGGCAACCCTTGCGGGGCGACTGGGGAATAGTGTGTGCATACCCTAGGCGTGACTCAATGAGGGGGTCCAGTAGTCTCAAGGCAAGGCTTTACAGACATATGAATGCTTGGCTGAAATTAATTCTTTTGGGCATCCAGATAACATGTAATTGTACGCGAGTCAAGAGTACGTAACACTCTATTATTTCCATACTGGCATGGGCAGGGGCCAATCAATTTTAACCTTAAGTGCTAATGAATCCCAAAGGGTTTTGTACAAGGTGCACCAACGTAAGTTCACTCCGGTTTGTTCTGCGCCTATGCTTGCACCCTTTCCGCGTTCATCAGCTGTGCCCTCTCAAGGAGATGAGCGGCACTTTGGAAAATTATAACAAATATAATTTTTGTTCCTCTTTGTCAATGAAGTACTATATTTGGAATGGGCCTCAACCATGCAGGGACCTTAAAAGCAAAAGCCTGCGTGCCTGTCACAGGCTTCGTTTCGACTCAGCTATTTAACGAGGGAAATACGCTTTTTCATTGGAACCCCTTCCGTAATTTCGGTCACAGCTCGAGAAACTAACTGTTTAGTCAACAAGTGTATGTATTCTACACACAAAAAAAAGCTGCAAGTGTGATCATAATTACGTCAAAAATCAAAGGGTATCGGACTTTAATGAGAGTGGCCGTGCATTGCTACAGGCTGTGAACGCCCCATCTTTTTCTTTGACAGGATCAAGGTGGCGTCGACCTCTCACCCCGTCGTTGAGCACGGACTGACACCTGGCCGCCTCGCGAGGCGGGATCGGGCCGTAGATCGGCTCTTCCCGGAGTGGACGACATGGTTGCCGAGGGTGAGCCTTCTTTCTGTTGCCACCGCTTTTAAGACAATTTAAGCCTATCTCAATCGCATCCGATGAACTCTGAGATCGCGAGCATATGTGTTATGAACAAGCTGGGCACATGGTGCGTGCGTGTATCACACTAACCCTGATGTCACGGTGTTGTGACATCGTGACATCGAGGTTGTGCAAGCATGGCCCCTATGGGGCTGTACTGCGTGTATGACTTTGACCCATAAAGTCTTGCTTTTCTCGTGAAACCCATGCCTTGTAGCACATTCTTCGTTAAAAGACTGCACAGTAAATGAAAACTGCAGCCAGAAACAAGTTAAGAATCTGCCAGGAGCTCCGCACACACCCTCATTACCACCAGCACTATTCTTCCGCCGTAGTCATAAACAGTTAGCTACCGAGTCTATTGCGTATTCATACGTCGCAATGATGTCGTCTACCTCGTCCTGTCTACCGCCCATCCTGGCTAATCCGTGACAGATTTGATGCTGCAACTGGTATGTGGTAGGGTTTATTTTGCACGTTCTTGAAAGCCCTTAACTGTTTGTAATTGTTGGGAATTTCTGACCCTCAACTTCTCGATTGTTTGCCTTCAAAATCAAATTTTTAGCCACAAGTAGAAACAGAAGCGAAATCTAAATAATGGAAGTCGGTACTGCTATCTGGAGACAAAGCCGCAGGCTAAGCCATGAAGTGAGTCTGGGTCGTCCAAAACGGTCGAGTGCGCAAACCAGGGAAAGCAAACGAGCCATACTGCCCCGCACGGTTTGGGCACGACTGTACATTGACGAGGTCTAAAACTGGTTAAAGGCTGAGGGCCAGACTCGAGATTCTGCAAGGCAGAAGATCCTCCTCACCATGGGGAGGAGGAAAGCAGGCAATGGTGGACAGGGTAGAAAGGGGGAGAGGAGGAAGTGGGGGAAAAGTGGAAAGCGCAAACTGGAGAGAAAGTGGAAAGCGCGAACTGGCCGCCGGTCTTTAAGGGGTTAACCTATATTTGACTATGGACGAGACAAGTAGGGCGAATGCGACTAAGAGTGACACACAAAAGATGCAGCGACGCCCGTCGAGTCTGTCGTTGTGCCTTCTCCTTAGTCTCTGGCCTCTGATTGAGCGCCATCTCGGCACTGACATGCATGCGTGAATCGGTTGTGCATTTCCCCTCACCAGCAGACGCAGGTACGGCAGCAAGTCTGCGACCCGTGGCAAGCGTGCGACAGCTCTGCCAGGAGACCAAGATCTTCATCTCGGAGAAGCTGGAGGAAGCGGAAGGTACCACACGCAGCGCTCACGCTTCTCTGTTCTCTTCAAGACGCTAGCACTGCCACATATTTATTTATTGAGTTAGAATTGCCATATTTTCCAGTGTATAAGTTAGTGTTTTTCAAAATTTCACCAATGGCAAGGTGTTAATTATATGTGGTTTTTTTTTTGGTTTTTTTTTCTATAATATAGAGTTTAACCCTGTAAATTTGCAACTGGGGCTGATATCTCTCCTTCGATTCGTTGAGGAGAATATTAAAACTGGCTCCCGTTTTTAGCATATCACACTTGCAATATTCATGTGCGGGCTTATCAATGCAGTTTTGCTGCGTTGATAACCCTGCCAGACATTATGGCCCTGAAATATAGATGTAGCGATTGACTCACCTGTGAGGCTGTTTGCAGATGATTGTGTTTTATATCGCAGAGTAGGACATTTATGTGATTCAGCTCTCTACTATCTGATTTTGATAAAATATCCAGTTGGTGTCAGAGGTGAGAATTAAGTCTCAGTGCTGACAGGTATGTCCACGTCACTTTCGGGAAAAAATGCGACAGCATCTTACCGTGTTATTCTATTAATTATCGACATTTACATAGAAGCATGGATGTGAAGTATCTTGGAGCCATTTTATCAAGCAATCTCTTTTAATGCTCACGTAACACAATCTGTAAAAAAGTCTGGTAGATTGTTAAATTTTATTAACCGAAATCTATGCAGTGCTCTCAAAGAGCTAAAAGTGACTGCTTACTGCTGCTTGGTAAGACCGACGCTTCAATAAGCGTGCATTCTCTAGGACCCGCACCAAGCTTTCCTAGCCACTAAAATAGAAAAAATTCAAAACCTTGCGTAGGATATTTTTTTCACTATCCTAAATTTTAACATTCAAGAGTTTGTGTTTTATTTAACAGTACCGTATTTACACGATTGTAGGTCGACCCGATTGTAAGTCGACCCCCCACATTTCACATCAGCAAAAAAATAAAAATCTTTAGATGCGCATTTTACTGCGGACACGGGAGAACGGCAAAGTATCTGTTTCGAAAGCCGAGCCTCCAACACGCGATCGATGCCTTCTGGCGTGCTTTGGCTGCGCATGCGCGCGCAGGTGCATGAGGTGGCCAGGCGTTATCGAAACTAGGAAGTTGACACTGGGGGCGGGACAACTAAAGCTGCTCACTGTCGTTCTCACTCAGTCCGCTACTAGACTACGACTCGTCCGCACTGGTGATGTCTGTCCCGTCATCATCACTGCTACGTTCTCGAGCGCGTCGTTGGAGTCGTCCAACGAAATCTCGTACTTCGCAAATGACAGGATCAACCGCATCTTCCGCGCTTGCTCGGCGATCGCGTTGCACGTCACGGGTAGGGACCGATTGCACACTTTTGCGGCGTACGTTGCAAGCCTGAATTCCAACTCCGGAACCAGACTTTGGCCTACGGAAGCCTCCTTGTTTGCCGTCACAGTTTAAGATCCCGCGCTCACTGCAGACTCCACTGGAGCATCACCCGCTCCGACGGGTCGAACTTGCGTCCAACAGCGCAGTTGTTGGTTGCTTCTGAGTGAAGAATAGCCATAAACGAGCACCGAAAAGCTAAACTGCCCGGATTACGCGTTTCAGTACAAAAAACGTAGTCAGCGCTCCACCACGATCTCGTCACTCAATCAAACGATGTGCTACCGTGAATCGTCACTGAAAAACTGCGAAGAGAAGCCGCCGGTTGAGTGACCCATGAGGCTGTTCCAGCGGCCTCCAAAGTGGCTCTTACAAGAAGTGCCGCCACCCCCCGGGAGCCGGGCGCGCCGTGCGCTGTTCACCGCCGTGTATTCGGGTTAATTTGCGAATCGCTATCAATAATACTCCGTTCGCGCAAAGAAAAAAACCACTCGCAAAAGAGCACACAATAGTGCAGGGTGGCTGTTGCGCTCGCGAGCCGCATGCGGCCTCTTCGCGTGTTAAAGTGCGGCTCGCAGCTCCCTCCTCTACTAACCCCCCTCCCCCCCTCCCCCCCCCCCCCCCACCGCACTTCCTTAAAAGAGAAATGGAACGCGTTTTAAATAGACAGACGAGTTGCGGTTTGGTAGTCTTGTGCAACGGCTACCTTACGTACAGTTGGACTGATTCTGACTCGGATTGAGTGAAAATAGTTTGAGTTTCGTTTATTGCTCTAGACAAGAGTTTGCTCCCCCCCCCCTCGCGGCTCTTGAAAATTTCGTTGTTTTGTTTGCGGCTCTTAGGCCGGGTCACCCTGGCCACCTCCTGCAGTAGTGCAATGCTAGGGTACAGCCGGCTGAACTTGTAAATGTCGTAGTGTTCATGATATCGCGATTGTTTCGTTTTTGCCGGTGGTGGAATGCTTTGGTTCGATTATAAGTCGACCCCCCCACTTCAGATTTTCAAAAATTGAAAAAGGGTCGACATACATTTGTGTAAATACGGTATTTATTGTATTTTGCCATTGTATTTATGTTTGTGATTAAGTGCTTATTTTGTGTTTCCCTGCTGTAATGCTTCAGTGCTGCAGGCTGTTTCTGTAAATAATATAAAGTGTGACTTATGACAAACTTTTTTGTGAAAACAGCCGTTTATAGGGAGTGTGATTTATAGATCGGAAAATATTCTAAGTGAATATATATTTGGCAGTGCTGCATCTTGGAAACTCAGACCAGGGAGCATGTCGGGTCCTTTTGTTGCAAGAAGGTATGGTCACAAAAGCATAGTTCAATGTGCACAGTTATCAGTACACTAAATACAAGATAAACAGAGAATGACATCCGTCACCCGAGAAAAAGGAGGGAACAAAGAGTGAAAGTTTCACAGACGACGTGAGCCTCTATTTATAGACAAAGAAACGGCTGTGTTTCTCCGGTGCTTCGCTGCAGACTATGTCAAAATGCTGTGCATTCCAAGGTTTTTTCTACGAAGGCATTATTACGACGTTTATATTGAAACAAGCCTTGTTCCCTCACTTGGTCGAGCCCGCGCTCTCGTCTTTGGTACCATGTTCCTCGCTTGTCCCTCTTCATCCCGCCCACCGTTGTTGCACCCACACCGCTTTGGGGGCACACAAAGCCTGCAATCAATAGGCTTCATAGTATCTGCAATCAGTTATCTCGCTGTCGAGTACGCACTGCAGAAAGTCCCCACTTCAGTTGCCAATTGCACGTGAGCATCAAGTGGGCGACTGCACGCTCCGTCGAGGTTACATCTGCAGACACGAAAAGTGGCCGACTCTATATCTATAAATGCTACGCATTTTAAAAACAGTTTGAAGAGTTTCACTGCAGATTTATCTTTTACTGTCTTAGAGAAAATGGGAGAGAAATGATTGTCAGTGAGACACCTATAACCCACCTCCTCTCAAGCCAACTTGCAGCGCACAACGCTTATCAAAACAAGTGTCTATCGCACACGTTCCGCTAATCAATGCTGGAAAAGAAGAGCGGATTGGGCATCGGAGGTCCAAACGGAGGTGTTTCGCTTGTTCCTCAACAGAAACTGCGTCCCGACTTGGAAGAGAAGCTGGTGTCAGGGACCAATGCCCTGGAGGAGGAACTGCGCAAGTGCTTCGACCTCCAGGGACCGACGGAGGATGACGAGGTGAGTCGGCACTTTGCTTCGCAGCCGTCTCTCCGTGGAGCCCGGAGCCATCTATGGGGCGTACGTGCAAAACTGCGCAGGTGACTTCCAAGAATAGACTGTTTGCAAAATTCCCAAGCATCAAAGGGCAAGCTGCGTGTTAGTTACTCACGCAGTTTTTAAAACAGATGGCACTTTGCATGTGCATTTGCAGTCTCTTTACATTAGTCGTCCACTTGAAATATTTAATATTACGCGAGTATGTGTAGTATATGTGCCTATTATAATCGAAACCCTCCAACTTCCCCTGTCTCACAGCGAAAAACAGTGATTATCGAATGGGGGTCGGCGGAAACTTTGGGCTCTCTGGATGCCTTCTTAGGTCCCCAAACCCCTCAGCCAAGCAATAAAATATTTTTTAATTGATGTCGACTGTCTTACGTGCGCACCAAACGAGTAGGGTTGATTAGTCTATGTTTCCGAGCTTCTAAGTTGGCTCGCATGCATTTACTTCTTCTACTTACCCTCTTGTCATTGTAATCATCTGTTATCCCCCCTCCTCATTGCTGGGGGGTCCCCATCACTTTCACTGATCCAGAAGGGGTCCGTGAAACAGCAGTGGTTGAGAACCACTGGCTTAGATTATGATGTTCTCAAACCAGCTCACCCGCATACTTCCACTTCTTGCAGTGTCTGACTACATTTCTAGCATGTCCCTTGGTGCTTGGGTAATTTTGTAAATGGTTCTAGTGGAAGAATTTCAGAACAGACATGGTTTGAACATTCCGTGACATTGTTTTATGAGTTAGGCATATTAGGTGTGTTGTCTTCATTTTTGTACTCTATAGTAATGTAAAATTTTGCAATACTTCACTATGTAACAGATGCATAGGTGAGTTAGGGGGTTGGGGGGCAGTATAGAGGAGTTAGTACTTTAAAAAAATGCTTTTATTTAGACAGACTGTAATGGGCTAATATTTTACCAAGTTCATATGTTCATTTATGATTTGGGGTAGACACTTGATGTGTTTTTCACTCTACAAGGTCCTTCTGCTGACAACCTCCCTGTCATTGACATATTATTAGGCATGGGCGAATAGAGGATTTTGGGTCCGAATCGAATTTGAAGCGAATAGTGATTTTGGTCGAATAATTTCGAATCGAATAGTTCGAATAGTACAAGCAACAAATACCACAAGATATGTTTAAACCATAGTTTTATATTTGCCCTTATTTGGTATTAGAGGTACTGTAATTGTTAATTTCAAGTGTATTGAGTTCGAGCATGAAATGGTGAAAATGGTCAGAAGCTTGCGCCACCTGCCCAGAAATCCAAGCCAGAGTAAGTCAAACACTGTTTATACCGGACTCGCAAAAAAACGTCTGCAGTTCGGTATAGCGGGTAATTCGATATAACAGTTTTAATGAATTTGACTCTCAAAGATTCACTCTTTGCTGAAATATTGCTACAATGGAGTAGTCTTGCACCTTCTGCTGCTGTTTCTTCATTGCATCCAAACAATATTTTTCTACGCTTACTCGACGGACTCCAAAATGCTGAGGCCAGCTGCCTTTTATCATCGCGCATTGAGCGCCCGAACTATGCCGAGAACACGGAGCACGTCCGAGCAGGACCACCTTCTCCTGCAGAGCGCTGTTTTGCTCTGCAAGTTGGCTTCCCCAATTCGGCCGCTGCGTTCGGGGAAAGCCAGCTAGCAGAGCAAGCTGTCTTGTCTTCCAGGCAACCACGTCAACCACCCGGGAAAAAAATTCTCTTTGCGGACAGAGCGGGAGAGGGAGCACGGAGCACCCACACTCCGTTCCCTCTGCAAAATATATTTTTTCTTTTCTTCCAAAAAAGTCAACGCAACAGCCCGAAAAAAAAAAATAATAATAATCCAGCGTGCTTTGCAAGTTGGCTTTCCCTAGTCGGCCGCTGCGTTCGGGGAAAGCCAGCTAGCAGAGCAAGCTATCTTATCTTCCAGGCAACCGCGTCAACCACCCGGGAAAAAAATTCTCTTTTGCGGACAGAGCGGGGAGAGGAGCACGGAGCACCCCCACTCCGTTCCCTCTGCAAAATATATTTTTCTTTTTCAAAAAAGTCAGCGTCGCAGCCCGAAAAAAAAAATAATAATAATCCAGCGTGTTTACTTGCAAGTTGGCTTTCCCCCAATTCGGCCGCTTCGTTCGGGAAAGCCAGCTTTGCAGAGCACAAACTGGCTTGCTCTTGGCCAGTTCGAATATACGGTAGTAGCTGCTATTCTGTTCGATGCAGACCATAGTGTTGCTATATATTATCACTGTAACACTACTGCGCACAAAAATTGTTGGATATAAGGAATAATTCGATGTAAACAGGGTTCGATATAGTTGGGTTTGACTGTATTTAGAAAAGTTGAATATTCGATTTGGTAGAATAGTTCGATTTTTGTCGAATAATTCGATTTTGTTGATTCACCTAGATCGATTGAAGCCGAATGCCGAATAGAACAAATTCGATTGGCTATTCAGTAGTAACCGAATATTCGCCCATCCCTACATATTATCACTGCACCTCGAAGGTGCAGGTTGGTTCTGGGGTGAAAGTTTCACTTTTGCAGTGTTTTGAGTCTATCCGGAAATTAACCGGCTTTGTGTCAAGGGTTTCCTTTTTTTTCGCTTCGTGCTTTTCTTCCACTACCTCGTGCAGGCAGTGTCCTTTTATCGCTTTTTTTTTTTCTTTTTTCATGTGGGAGATTGTTTTGTGTACATTGTTGCATTGCGCATGTGTAGGTAGCAGCCTGCTGTTTTTGGTTTTGCCATTTTTCCTCTGCCTTTCTTTTTTTTTCTCTCCTGCTTTGTCTGTGACCTACTTTTTGACCACCAGACAAGCTTTCTCCCATGGGTCTGCAGCTTCTGCCAGCGCTTCGTCCCTGTCTCAACCTTCGCAATGTTTTCCTTTTGGAGAGACGATGCTAAAGCACCATGTAAAAAAATATATAAATTTGGACGCATTTTCAACGAGAGCTGTTGCTCACTGAAACCACAGTGGTACGCCTTCACGTCCTCGAGCTTATAAATGAAAACAAGTGTAATAGACCCTTTTTGAAGACTTTCGGGCAGCACTGGCGGCCGCCATATCTTGGGTATTGTTTCCCGCGTGAAGCGTGTGATTGAATCCAAGTTTACATCAAGCACTGATGCAGTGCTCGTGTCAGATGCAATATTAAAATTAACTGTTGGGCTGAAGTTGGCCACAAAACATTGAAATCAAAATGCAAAGGGCAAGGGGCAAATGGTGGAACAAGGCAGAACAAGTGCTTCTATCAACTGACGTTTTAATGTATAAGTAGGGAAAGACGAAGCGAGGATGTGATGATTAAGTAGGTAGAAAGAGGTAATAATCCCTTAAAACAAAATGTAAAGGTCGAAGTTTTTGAATTCACATAAATTAAATAGCACATAAATGCTTCATATATACCGTAAAATACTGAGAGATGCTCCACCCCCGAAAGATAGGCCACCCCTGTTTTTGGTTAGATTTGCTATATTTTTTATACACCGAAAGATAGCCCACTCCTAGTAATAGTAGTGTTGGGATCAATGATGGTCAAATAACCAGTTCAAGCACACCAGGTTTGCCTGTCTGCCTTGCAGCCTTTCAGCATTTCTGCGGCGTCGCATTACGCTCTATTTTTCAGTGACGCCATCAATAACGGCTTCGGCAAACCGTGGCGAGCGTAGCGATTAACGATAAAACCACCGCAGCAATTAACCGGCTTAGTAAATGTAATGAATCGTTAGGGTAATAGGTGTATGGAAGGGGGTATGTTATGAAATATTATTTCCAACTTGAAGGAGGGAATGGCTGAATTTCACTTTCATTTTAGTGGAGACAAAGAAACTGTGCGAGGAGCTTAAGTAGTTTTGTCTTCAAAGTTTAACTGACTGTGCTGAGGCGTTTCTTTGCACGCAATGCGTAGGATCTCTACCCGAATCTCGACCACTCTCCGTCTTTCAACCTTTGCAAACATTATGCCCATTTGAGGGGAGATCTCACTTCCAAACGAAAAGGTGCTTTGCAGCTTCCCTCCCTCTCTCTCGCTGTCCTCCTCTCCTATCTGCCCTTCTTTTGCATTGCAGCTTTCGGTTTCTGACTGGCCGCCGCCCTGTTGCTTTTGATTGGCAGCGCTCAGGCTCCGCCTCCCCTCCTTCCCCCGACTGCGGCAAGCTCAAGGACCACTGGTCCGCACACTGAGGCCGAAAAGGGCATCCTAGCATCCACCGCAATCTCGCGCGCTACCTGCCGGCGCATGCCTTGCGACTTGGGCCTCCAAAAAGTGGCCTTAACGTTTGTACGAGCTCCGGACTGGCACTAGGCTTCGCGAGCCCGTGCTCGGAAGCAACACTGACCTCCTTCCGTTGTGTAGGGGTTGTTTCGTCCGGCGCATGGTGTAAGAGTCGGACGTGGGTATAAGTGGCCGCTTTCTCCGGCGTGACTTTGACACGGTCTTCCATTCACTGTCGTCATTGAGAGGTGTGGGGAAACAGTACGCCTTGTGACTAAGCTAACCTGAACCTTCTTTTTTTTTTTTTGCAGCTATGATTTTTGAAAAAGAAATTGTGTTGTTGTATTTCACGGACCTTTTAACGAACAGAGCACTTGCATTTACCTTTCTTGTAGAGCATGCGAGAAGTAAATTGTGCCAATCTAGGAAAGGTGTCGAGAATGATGAAGCACACCAGACAGCATCGGTATTGAAAACAAATCAGTGTATCTTAATCTTGCGGATAGAATTTGGGAGCCACGGGACTTGCAGCGCGCGTTGTGGGCTGCACTGGATTAGTCAACGCACAACGTCGCATCACATTGTGAGGTCATGTGTCGCATCACTAAATTCTGTGAGGAAATTGCCTGTCACCGTACACTTTTGTTACACTTCCACGTTATACTTTTTAAGTGTAATTTTTTATTAAATTTTAGTTTGATACAGGTTTTGTGTAAAATGCTAACTACACCAGGATGCAGTGTGCAGCTTTTGCATGTTTAAAGTTTGCTGTGCAGGAAAGGAGATGCACAGGCTCTGTGTGTAAGGAGCACAAACTACCATACATATATTGGGACAAACGTAGTAGCTTGCCAATGGCACAACAGCAGAACAAAAGAAACAGAGTTTGGTGAGTCTTTGAAAGACAACTTGCGAGCTGGCTGCAGTCCTGGCTTGAAGAAGGCGCCTTTGTACTCTAGCACGGATTCCTCTGTCTGTAGGCTCCTAATGTCCCGCACTGTTGTGTACGGTACTTATATTTCTGTTCTTGAAACAGCCGCTTGAGGCAACTTTGATGTTCCCGTCAGCGACCACATTGCATTCATGATGACACGTTTGTTTCAAGACCATTGGTGCTTCCCATAGGCAGGTCTGTCGGTTTCCTGTGCCTGCAATTGAGCTAGGATTATAACAAATTACAGGAGTGGGAAACATTCTACAAGATGCTTCATGGATGTTAACCACTCTAGACTTTTTTGTAAGTGCTAGGAACTACATGTTGTGTGAATTTATATTCCAGAGCTAAACCAATATAATTGTAGCTCCTTAAGCTGACTTAATTATGGCAACCCTTCCGTAAAAAAAAATCTTTAAATTTCGGTGTGGTATACCAAATGTGATCCCATCTGGAGATTCTACATTCATCTTAGCTAAGAAAATCTTGTTCCTGATACAAGCTTTTCTTTGATTGTTGTTGATTTTTCTGTTTTTGTAATAAAACACCTGGCTTAGAGTGGTCGTCAGAGGAGGAGACTGCATTATCACGCTGCATTCACGAAGCTGCCTACGGGATACGCACGGTGCATTACGCACTCTCTAGAAACGCCCAGTTCAGGTGCACAATCCAAATTTCCCACGGCGTCGTCCGCTTTCTGGTTAGTGTTTCTTTTCCCCCCGACGCCGTTCTTTGGATGGCCCTGAGGAGTTGCTTGTGCTTGCATGTGCATGGTACGCATTGCCCGCTTGCGTTTCGTTTGCCTTGCATAGAGCCCATTCGGAGTGCTGCTTGACTGAGACGCAAAGAATGACGACGAAAAATGTTTTAGTACGATGAGCCTCGACGCACGAGCTACGACTTTTTCGGTCGGTGTCTTCCAATTAACGACCATCTATCGAACATTTGTGTTGAATTCGCGACTGTGAGTGTGCAGAGTACCAGCACTGGACATATTGGAAGCAAATAGCATCTGTTATAAGGATTCCCTGGCGAAAATCAGTCCAATTCCAGCTGGATTATGGAACTGGAAATGAAACAGTCCAGCTGGATTCCAGCTAGACCCAGCTGGATTCCAGCTGGATTCCAGCTGGAATCCAGCTGGACCGCCTCATTTCCAGTTCCATAATCCAGCTGGAAGTGGACTGATTTTCGCCTCGGTTGTTATGCTCAAGGATCTAACATTTGGGAAAGAAGTGTGATTTGTATCATTACTGCTCAACAAAACTCTCCTACCACGACTGCCCCCGAAGTGCTGGGATTCCGTTTTCAGCCCCCGGATCATAGTGTGCAGGTTTCAAACCTTCGATGGTCCCTTCCCCAATGAGTCCTTGGGGCGTCGCTCATAGTCTCGGACGGAATCCCCATGTTCCCTTCCCGACCATTTTCTGATGTTGACTGAACAAATGCAAGTGCAACGACTGGTCACTTGGGTTCTTTCCCAAACATGTTATTTCACTAGTACTGCATACCGAGAAAGTCATGTTTATGGCATATTGCATGTCACAACATGCCCTTAGATGTGTATGACTTTTCTTCTCCGTCATCCGAGTCTTACTTTCTTTGCCTTGACTTGCTTCGCTCTCCCTGAAGCGGTGATTGGGGCCGTAGACTGCATATATAAGTAATCCATACATGCAAAATTAGTGTATTCCAAACGCTCTATTAGAGTATGCCGTGTGACTATAGAGTACCTGTCGGTGTACCGTGCACTCTTTTTTAACCGCTTTTTCGCTGTTTCTAGAGCCCAGATGCATTTGTGACGTCGATGCCAACTAAGCGCTCCCCGCAGCGTTGTAAAAGAAGGATTTGCTGCGGGAGAAAGCTAACCTAATTCTAAGAAGGCATAGTTTTCACTCACTTTTAGGAATGGTTGCGTAGTACTAGTATACAAACCACTAAGATTACTAGGAAAAGCGAAAAGCTTAAAGAATGCTTCCAGGGTGTGCTTCATACCTTACTGTCACACTATCAGGGGTCGATTAGCCGTAATGTCGGATTTCTCCCAGCTTTCGCAATGTTTGAAACAATAAGTTCCCAAAGTTTGTAACCTCGACGTATTTAAAAGCCAAGTTTGGCTTGAACGACTAGCCAGTTAGAGCGATAGCGTGCGCCACCTAGGATGCAAAAGCTCGACCAGGCTAGACTTGGCTTGGCTAAAGGGCGCCACATCCTCACAGTTCCCATAAGACCCCGGAGCGCTCAATGGTGGCGCTGGCATTTCCAGAGGTCCATTGACCATCATGCAGAGCTGGTGGAAAGCAAAACCTGGTATTCATTTCGTCAAAAACATCGCAAATTGTTATTGAAGAAACCAGAAAAAAACAAGGAAAAAGACTGTTTTTAAAAATGTGTAATTGGTAACCAAAACCGTAAAAATTAAAACCATAAAAAAATGAAACTAAACCGATATCAACAGGAAGCGGTAACCGTGACCGAAACGTTATATTTTTTTGGTTTGAGACCCTGGTTCTAACGCTCGCTATTCACCCGCCAAACCTCCGCCTGCGGCACCCGTAGCAGGAGCACAAGCGGCCGCGAAGCCTGTTCAAGCTCAAGTTCAAGCGCGCCAAGGCGGCGACCAGCCAGCCCTTGAAGACGGAGCCGTCGTCGTCCATCAGCAGCAGCGGGGGCGGTACCACGGACGACGGGTCAGGAGGGCTCCTGCCGCATTGCCGTGGCGGCGGGTCGCGCTGCGGCACGCCCACGTCGGTTGAGGGGTCGCCGGACAAGGGGGCTGCCGTCACCCGCTGGACGGCGGAAGAGGTGGCCGCCTGGCTGGCCGAGATTCACATGCGGGAGTACCGGGACAACTTCCTCCGGCACGACATCAGGGGCGCAGAGCTGCTCAGCCTCGAGAGGAGGGATCTCAAGGTGAGGGGACCTGGCCACCTCGCTCGCAGCTCGGCTTGAGTGAAATGGCAGGTTTTCTTACAGCCTTCACGGGGGAGGGGGAGGGGGTAGTTTCACCCTGCCACTGCAGTTCGGTGGGGTCGCTGCAACCTCAGTTTTTATGCGCTCCTTTAACTCCTTCTGAGGGTGAACCCCAACGTCACCATGTTGGTCTCTTAGCTCCGGTGTCGAATTGGATATTTTTCGTAGTAGTTAGACCTACGGGCCACGACACCGCCCTAATGCGTAAACGCGCGACACCTCTTCTTTTTCGTCTTCTAAACAAACAAGTTTTCCATATAAACAGCCGTTTGTTGGTCGTAATCTAAAAAATATTTTAATTGGCATACTACAGTTATTTCAGAATAGTATATGGGTGCCAATTTTTAATCACTGGTCAGGACAGTTGTTCAGGGTGGCTTAAGCAGCACTGGGAAAGGTAGCGTAGTTGCGCCCCCACGTGGCTAGAAAAAATGCCATCACTCCTAAGCGAGAGCAAATGCCGTAAAAAAATCCGTTGTATCTAGCCCGGCTGTGACTTCCCTTCGCAGCTTCTGCCGCCATTTGCCATTAGATCTTCGCTGGAGTCGTGAATGGACGGCCGTCCCCTCTTTCGCAGCTTCGTGCTTGCCGTGTGTTTCCAGTTTTTCCGGAGTTGCCTAGAGCGGCTAGAGTTAAGAGAGGGAGCAACTTGAGTCACGGAGAGCTTTTGCAATATAATGACGGATGCCTGTGCAGATTGGTTGTGCGCGTGCATTGCCATGTGGCAAGGGGGATGGTGAGCGGAGAGGCGGTGCAAAGCTTGGAGGCACTTGAAGCTTTTGCCCCCTCCTTGCACTTTGTATCGCGAATGCGCCCCATAAGCCATGTGATCCACATTGAGCAGTTGCAACTAAAGTCACTGAATCCTCGGAGAGTAGCGCCGTTGCCTTCCTCGCCTACTAGCCGGACACAAACAGATACTAACATGCAGACGACCAAAACCTCGCAAGGCGATTGGCTGATCAGTCTTTGTTGCCATGGCAATTGCCATTTCGGTCCATTCAGATATTCGAAGCCTCGAGAGGGTCGTTCTAAACGAGGCACACCAAGATCGCTATGGAGCGTCGTCGCACTGAAAGCGTTCCCTCGCCAACATAAGTGTCTTTGGCACTGCGTATGCAATCAACTTATCAATCATGCCTATCTCCACGGATCTCTTACAATGATGAAGTTCCGCTTGAATATTTCAAGACAGTGAAATTACTTTTCAATGCTGCGAAGCACCGACACTGGGCGGTTGCACAGGAGTGCGCTTATTTTGCCGCTGTGGGGATAACAAAATCTTGGTACACGAGAGATGTCTCTGTAAAGGAACCTGTCATCGGGAATTCGGATTTTTTCACCAAGAATGGAGAAGTCAAGGAGAAGCTGCTCATTCCATGGACCGAAATGGTGACGATACATGGTGCTTGGCACTACTTTCCTAGGATCCAAAGACTTCACTTACCACTCTCATATCTAGCATGCACACCACTGTTGTCAATAGGGGATGGTCTATAACTATAGACCGATCCAACTCTCTAACGTCTCGCCACTACGGTGGCACTGCTGTGGCCACTTGTACATGCGCAGATGCTTTGCCTCACGCGAATCTGGTTTTAGTGTGTTTCAGTGTAAGGAGTGTGTTGCTGTATACATGGGCAGCAAACAGTCAACTGCCTAACTTTATTGAGGTGTGACTGAAATGTGCACATCTCACTCATGTGCGTGTATCACTCATGTGCGTGTTTCACTCACAGGCGTGTCTCGCTCCCTGTGCGTGTCTCGCTCACGTGCGTCTCTCACTCACGTGCATGTCTTACACATGTGCGTCTCTCACACATGTGCATGTCTTACTGGCGTGTGTGTCTCACACACGTCAGTAAGATGTGAGATGTTTGCATGCACGTCTCATACATGTAGATGTCTCGCACACACCTCGCGCATGTCTCATACATTTGCAAGTCTCCCGCGTGCGTGTCTTGTACACGTGCTTAGGAGCTACCTAGGTGTGTGAACACCGCTATATATATATACTGGTGGCGACGGCTCTCTCCCAATCAAGAATTGCACGAATATCAAATTTTCCAAATGAAAACGCTAGTGTATTTTAGCCTAAGTAAGGCCTCTTACAGGGAAGCCTGGCATGTTATTGTCATTTCTAGTGGCTCTAAACCTTTTTTTTTAAAGAAATGCTCACTGAAATGATGCAATTTAAAAGTGAAGTTACGGTAGGCATTCATGCTATAGAATGACAACCGTTTAGAACGAACCCATGTACAGCGAATTATTGTTGATATCGAAATCACAAAAATTTTAAATGAAAATGCATGTAAAAAGTACTTTTTATAACGAACAACATATTGGCTATATCGAACTTTTTTCCTTCGTGAAGGCTTCCAAAAACACGCAAACAATCGTCTTCTAGCCTGTCCCTTCCCCACAAAAGAAGTAAGAAAGAAGGAAAATTCCAAAAGCTCAAGTTGCAAACAAAATTGAGCGAAGAGAAGCGAATTAGAAGGGGAAAAAGCTAAAAAGTACATTCTGCATGCACGCACAAAAAAAATTATCTTAAAGCGTTTGCCCACGAGGAAAAGTAATTCAGAAAAAAAAAATAGAGTAAAAAACAAAAACACTCTGTACGCATGCAAAAAAAAGTATTTGCAGCGCGTTGTTACAAGGCGGAAGTGAAGAGATGAGAAACAAAGAGAAGCTCTCGCCTTACAACGAAAGCATCGCGGAAGTTTGTTGTAAATGGTTTTGCTATATCGAACAACTTGCTATATCGAACTGATCGTAGCGTTTCTTGCTGTTCGTTATAAACGGGTTTGACTGTAGCCGTGCCTTTTGAAAAATGAGTATTTTTGAGGTGTTGCTAATATTGCTGTCGTCTGCTGATAGCTGGCTATATGTTGGTTAGTTCATTCTTTATTCGAAGCGGTTACACTGACCAGAGAGGGTTGGCAGCTGTTTATGCTTCACGTTTTTCCCAAGGGTTTTTATTGACACGAAAAATAGCTCATTTGAATTGAACTGCATGGCTAGAAACAAAATTTTTTCATCAGTCATGAGCTTGTTATCACTGCTGTTACAATTGTGTCATTACAGTTAACAGTATGAACACAATAGAAACAGTCTGAAAAACCTGCAGCCAGAGGAGCTGGACACAGCACTGTTTGTATGTGATGTTCAAGCCACCAACTAGCGTACCGGCAATGTCTTACAAAAAGGATGATGCCGAGCGTAAAGCCTGGTTCACGCATTTGCGTCGGTTGCGTCCACAGCAACCAAAACTGCAGCGAAAACCGAGACACCGCAACATCAACCCCTCACCTTCGTCCACCATCGCCATTTCTTTTTTTTAAATTTAGCCATATTTTATTATTTTATTATAGCTGGACGCGGCGCCGCGGGCCTTCACGGTATGTGCGACTTGCCCTTCTGCAGCGTCGCAGCTCTCCTGAGCGGAAATAAATATCACTATCTCTATCGCAATCGGGACTCGCAATAGCTTCACAAGGTTTCTTGCATCGCTTTTCACGTTGCATACAGCAAACGCTTCACGGTAACTTCATCAATGCTGTTGTTTTGGTTGCTCCGAGTACAACCAACCTAGTATACTGTCTGAGCTAGGCGTAAGAGGGCTCTGTCCTCAGCCCAGAAACTGCTTTGCTGCCTTCGCAACAGAGTGAAACCCCTCGCCGTCCTTCCTCCCTGACTTGGGCTCTGACCTTCGCGATCTCGCAGGAGCTGGGGCTTACCAAGGTGGGGCACATCAAGCGAATCCTCCAGGCCATAGCAGACATGAGGCTGTCCACCTCCTCTCCCGGCGCCCACGCCCACAGCGCGGCCAAGAAGTAACTCGCCGCCGAACATGCCCAGTACTCCCGCAAGCCCGGAGGAGACGACCTCGGGCAAAAACGACGGCATGCCGAAGGACACCGGCCGCCGAGTCGGCGCCGCTCGAGTCCACCACGACAATCTACGGCAGGCCTTCGAGCTCCGCAAAGTCGACTTTGCAAGAAACATATCAGGGAACGACGCTTTTGTTGTTTTAAATAGTTTGTCACGACGCGAACGGAACACCGCTACTGGCCGAGAGACGTAAGACGGTGTCTCGAGGGATTCGTTTACGTTCTGGCAAGTTAAAACGCTCTAGTCGCCGGACGAGAACGACGTCTCCTCTAGATGCTCAGCCTCCGGCACGCGCCTGTTGCCTTCCTGTGTGCTTCGGCGAAGCTCACGGGACGCCGAAGCACTGCGGAAGGTGCTCGCATCGGAGACGGGACAACTGGAGGGCCACCCCGCCGTTCTAGTCTTGTCGGTGAGCGCGTGACCTTAAGAAGTTCACTTTGGTAGGGACCTTCGTTTGGCACCTCTGAACTGTGCCATTTGATGTGGCGCAGACCAAGCTAGCTTAAAGGAAAGTTAAGGTCACGGTAGTTGGTAAGCCCTTATTTTCCGTAAAATGCCGACCACGTGTCCTCACCCAAAAAAGTGCTGCCTGCCTATCACTTCATTTTAAATTTCGGGAGTGGAGTAGGCAAAGCGAAAATGCAGAGTACATAAGCCTTTCTGAAGCGCATACACTTCTCTCTTCGAAATATTGTCGGGATTACCTCGTTTTCGTGTGGAGCAACCAAGATCGGGCACGAAAGACAAACCACAAAGCGATATATAACCGATACGGATATCTTTCATTCAGATAGCAAGAAAAGCAGGTTACCTAGCTTACCCGACAGTGTAACGGTGCGCTCGGTACCGGATTGTATTGTGCGAAAGCAAAGCTGGATACAAAACCATTGGATTTAGGATCTAGTCTTCAAAATTTGTTTCTAGTAGTATGGCCAAATGGCCACTGCTCGACTTTTTCTATGATGCAGAATAATTGTTCGGCATGGGACTACTTCAGTCCTTCAATTGACAGTTGTTAGACAAGAGTACATTCTCCAGTCATTGCTGTAGTTTGGAACTTGTATAAGTTTTGGAGCAGTTTGGAATTCTTTCCAAACCTGGGTCTTTCTGTCAGGTCACTGCATTTTGCCTCTTAGACTCGTAGGGCTCGAGAAATTCTAATTGTTCAGCGGTAGAATTCTTTCCGCATGCAAGATGATCTTCTATAGGATAATCTTGGCACGAAGACATTCTGCTCTGCGAATGTTTCCTGTGTCGTCATCCAGTGCTTGCTGGATGTCATGGTGCTCCACTTTGCCCAGACAGCGTTTTCTGAAACATTGCTCGCCAAAGCTGCATGAGTGCCAACATGGGGCCAACATTCTCAAACATTCCGCCAACTTCTGCATTGCTGGCGCACGACGCCAGAAACCATGCCAACTTAATCACTCATCAAAACAGTCGGATCGCTTGCACCTGCCCACGCAAGGGCAGGTGCAGACATTGGTGGGATCGCGTTTTCTTCCCCCGGAAATCCGGCTTTTCCATGCGGCCATTAATGGATGCTCCCATTTCCTACTTTTTTTGTCCGTTTGTTTGGCGGCTAGACATCATTCCCATTTTTTTTTTGGCTTCTATTTGTATCTTATTTGCTCCCCATTTTTGGCTTTTAGGTGCAACATAGCCAGAATTTCGCGGTTCTCATAGTGACTAAAATTGATGCCACTGTGATTGTTAAGGCAAGTTGGAGCATCATGGTGTCGCACGACACTATCGTAGGACTCTAACCCGAGGACGACCAAGTACTTTTCAAGCGGGGGAGGAAACGTTTGCGGCAGTCGTTCTGCAAGTCCATTCCCGTAGCCTGACCCAGCGCAGCGTGTTTGAAAAGCAACTTAGATCAAAGCAGGGTTGGAGACTTACAGAGGCTAGGTGAGCCAAGCAGCCAGGAGACTCGAAATATGCTTTTGTTCATCCGAGGCACTTCGGCGATCAAACTTCTTACCTATGGTACAAATGTCATGCACTTTAGCAACGCATACTCTCGTAGCAGAGCAGATTAAGACGCTAACGTAGCTGCACACATGACTCTTCTCAAGGCGACGTGCATCCTATGGAGGCAGGCAGACGCGTATTGGAAAGAATTGGTGCGGTTCTTTGGCAATTACCTCGGAAAACCAGTGCCTTTTCCTTGAAATGCCGGTGTTACTCGGCCAAATGTTTTTTTGTTTTTTTCTTTTTCCGGATTGACGATTGTTATGTAGTTGGTAGATTGATCAAAGGCCTCTGCGCCGGCTCTTCTGTTGACAGTATTCAATAGGTGAGGCTATTCTGGCTTTTAGCAAGACGGTAGAATAGCTTTGCGTGGTGATGGTCGGGAAGTTTGTTGTGGCTTTCCCTGCCTCCTATTAGCCCTTGCACACAGAAACATTTGGCGTTGCCCGAAACATCCTGCCTCTTCTCTCTTATCCTGATGATGCTGTTCAATGTCTGCAATACTAATTTACGACAATCAGCATTCCTCTCGCGTCGCTCGGAAGGAACTGGTTTAATTATCTGACCGCGCGGCAGTTGTTAGAGAGCGGCGCTCCTCAACCCGCATTACAACCGAAACGCGAGTCTCTTCTCAGATCGAACAAAGCTGAAGCCACCTCCTGGCAAAGTCGCCTGCAATACCAGACATGTAACGTGCATCTAGGCAAAGCACAATAATCACCATTTACGGACATTGGGAAGCAAGCCGATCGGAAAGTTGCGCTCACGAGAGACGCCCGTGCAGTTCGTCTTTCGTATAACTTCGGGCTGCTCAGTATCGGCAAATCCTCGTTTTCTAGTCGAGCTCTCGATAAGCATCGCAGTCTAGCTTGACCACAGCACATTTCAACCGGCTCGACGGACTCTGAGGGGAAGGGAAAACGGTGTATGTCAGAGTCTACCCAAATGAGGTTCTGGTCGTAAGCACACGCGTGCGTACAGTCCCGACGTCTCTCCATGCCAATCCCTATGCAATCTGCACGGCAGCCTTCAATCTAAAGCTGGTACTATTGGAACATAAAGCTCCCTTCCCCCGTTCCGACGTATGTATTCGCAACTCCAGCGAAATCGACGCCGCGTAGCGGCGACGCCGAGAAGCTCAGAGAGGAGGTCGTTTCGACTCTGTCGTCTGCTATCGCTGCTTGGTTCTCGTATAGGCAGCATAGAAACAAACATCGTTCCCAGTAATTATTTTTATTCTTCCACCGTGTCATTCCTACGCACTGACTAGAAGAAGGTTTCTACCTTCGAAAAATCGCTTTGCTTTCATATGTAACACCGATTTTACGCTGCAGTGCAAGACATATATGGTGGTCCGCCTGTTGACCGACGAAAACGACCTCCTCTCGCCCGCCATTTTGCCTGACCAGCGCGCCCTCATAGTTCGCTGGAGTCGCGAATACTCATACTTTTTTCTCCGCCGCGTTCTGCAAGTCGTTTCATGACACATCATTGACTCTGAGTAGCACACGTTTTCTTTGAGGGAGCAGCAGGTGTCATGGTGCCAAGCTAGTGAAACCACCGTACTCTCCCCAGTTACAAAACGGCAATTGGGCGTCCCGCAGTGTTTTTTCACCACTTTGATGTGGCCTCCCCGACTTCCTGTCAAGCTTGGGCGCTTTCTAGCTTGTGTGTGGGCAGCCCTCTTCTCGTAATCATGTTTCAACATTTGGCGTTGCCACACGTCTTTCTGGGGACGCTGGCGCGTCTGTTGGGAAGTTGTGAGCACCCGACCGTTTGTATCGCACTCTTTTCTAGCCACGTGCCTTGTACATGTACTTACTCTAAAAGCGTTGTTTATCGTATGCACTGCATAGACTTTTTTTGCCGTGCATTTAGTGATGTGCCGATTGGTGTTCCTTTCCAATGTCTCCCAGCATTTGTACTCTTTTTGGGGTGCAACTTTTCTTGGGCCGAAAACCCTTACAGTTTTCACGGGCCTGTCACGCGTATAACCTTTTTCCTCGTTTCCGTGTCATGTCCGGTGCCCGTACATTTTACCCTTCATGGAGCCATATCTCGGTTCAGCTGGAGACCCCATTCAACTGTCATTTTGGCGGTTTGGCTGAAAGTTTTAACCTGACCAAAGATTTCGCGTTCAGCTGAAAGCTTCACATTGCATAATGGCACCCTGCTACGACTAAGATTCACGGGCGAACAGAAAGCAGAGTTCTTGTTTGAACTGGCATTTGAGTGGAATTCGTGGATGCTCAGGTCGAATTAAGACCGGCACACAAACGCCAGCCTGTCTGACTGAGACTTTTGACCAAATCGAGACCTAAACCGTATTGAGATGCTCCACCTTAATGTTTTCTTTCAGGTGCACTCACCTCCTTGGTGCTTGCCAAGTAGCTTTGTGTTGCACAGGCACATCAATGCAGCAGCATCACTTTAGGAAACGCCTTTTTGAATGCGGCCCTTTCGAGAACCGTGTCAACGCATGTGCACATGTTCCACAGAAGCACACTTATGCACATTTCCACCCACACTCGTGTCTGTTCATAACATTGCTGTTGTTGCATTTTTTTCTTTTCGGTGTTGTGCATACAAGTTGCATGCAACTACTACTTGACAAACCCCACGGGTGTGGGACGTCGAGACACCGGCGATATGTTTACGGCATGTTGGTGGTTGCCTAAGTGTTTGTCTTACTTACTGGGCAGCTTGCCTTTAAAGCTGCCCTCTGTATAGGTGCTTCTTTGGATCTGGAAGGTCGGCAAAGAATCTTTGACGAAAAGAATGCTCGTGGCCGACCCGCTCGATCATTTGAAGTATGTACGAAGTACATTAGGCGCACGCTGCAGGGATGTACAGCTCGTAACGTATACCGTCATATGCCTGTCCCGCGGACTTCTGCAGCAATGACGGCTTTTACGCCGATGTCGGTGGTACTACTTAATAAGAAAGCGGACGAGAATCGGAAAGCTGCAGCAGTGGAACCGGTTTCGGAAAAAAAGGTTGCAAGAGCTGGGGCCTTTTCTTTTTTTTGGTGCCCCTCCATTCGTGCTGCTTGTGACGACACGTTTTACAATTTATATGCGTATTATATACAAGCTGTAGAACGTAGTTGCGACCCAAAGCGCCAAGGTGTTGAAACAAAAAAACCCAAAAAACTGTGCATATTGAGACCACAGTGCCTGAGACGACGGGGCCAGGCAAAAGGGGCAAACGGGAAAAGGAAGTTTGGCTCACAAGGAACCGACAAAACTGACGGCACTCTTTGTTATTTTTCGGAAAGTGACCGACGACTATTTGTGGCGTTTTTGACTTTGGGACGAGTAAACTCTGGGCAGTTATTGCACCCCCTTTGAGTGTTGTCGTCGGACGACCTTTCCGCATCCCGTGTGGTGAAGTGTTTCGAAGCACCGACCCTTCCCCTTGTAACCGAACCAAATGGCGCCTCAAGTTGCGAGAAGTGTAAAAAAAAACAAAAAAATTTATTCTTTGCAACTGCACTGCATGAAAGGAGAAACTCGTCTCAAGATTTTTGGTTTTTCTTTTTGTTTTTTGTACACACTGTTGTATATATTGTTCTTATACATATTGATTATGTTCATTTTACCCTGTTTTTAGTGGCAATAAACTGCGTGCTTCGAGTTGAGTGTGTGCAATCGCTCGAGTGTTTTTCGCTAATTTCAGGTGGAAAATGATCGGGTAAGCGAGAGAATGAAGAGGCCTATGCAACTGTATACCAAGTGTTTCAGCAAAAATTTTCAAAAATTTCTATCGAAGATTAGCCAAATAATTATCAAAATTTACTCATTAGCTTTTTAATTATTGAAAATAAACACGTGGTACCAATTAGAACTTTACTGGGCGTCATCTAAAACCATGTTTGTCTTCCCTAATTAAAAAGTGAATAGGTGAAAAGCATACAAACAATTTTAATTTAGCTAATTACAGTAGTATACTATTTGTAATCCCTGATATCTGCTGTGGCTAAGAATTTGTTCCCGAAAATACTTCTTTTTTTTACAATTATTTTAATTTAGGTTTTTGCTGAAACACCCGCTATGATTGGATCCAGGTTAAGAACGTGCTAGAAGCTCCACTCCAGCGCGAGCTTGCAACCTTCGGTAACAGTTCGGGGCCTCGTCAGCGACACAACTGAAGGCAATGAACGTGTGCTGAGGGTGGAGTTTCTGGCACAGTGCACAAATTTCCCTGTCCTCTTGGACATCTCGGGTCAAGGAGATTGAGAGCCTGTTCAAGGACAAAGCGTGCTCAAATAGAGTACCATGCTTATGTTTGTGCCACAATGATTGCCAATTGTCTAGGGCTCGTTCTCACAATCGCGTCAGTTGCACCCACAGCCGGGGCTGGCCCTATACCATCAAGTGTCCTGGGCGAACACCGGCCGTGGCACCTCCCCTTCACCCCCCTCCCCACCTTTTTGTGCGCGGCGGCGCCCACCCCTAGAGCCGGCCCTGCCCACAGCAACCAGAACGACCGGGACGGCCATGGCTCGTGGTTGCTTCACAAAGTTGTTTTTGCATTGCTTGACGTGTGTTCGGCAAAAACTTGTCAAGGTGAGGTCAGTAATGTGATTGCTGTGCCAAACTGGGTCAAACTTGCCCTGCTACATCGTCCGTGTCTCCAGCTCGTTGCTCGCCCTCCCGCTAGGGTGACCACCTTTCTGCTAGCGAAATGCGGGACACTCGAGGCAAGGGGCGGGGGGATTTATTAACACACACACCACGAACCGAGGCTCTGTTAACACATTTATTATCCTGTAGCAGAACTCAATGCATCGAATGGAAATAAGAAACAGTAAACCTCTTTCGGGTTATTGTTTCCTGTCAACGCCTACTTTTACCAGCATTGTCCTACACAAATTTTTAACATTATGTTTTTTTTCGACCGTTGCGAGTTGCAGGCTTTCCACCTTGTGTGACTGTGAGGAAACGGGAAGCTCTCTAGTAAGGGTCCCCGGTTCTGCTCAGTGGGCACGGCGGAACTGCTCGTGATCATGGCTCGCATCATTTCCGGACGCAAACGCTCTTCACTGTCCCAATGTAGTGCTGCAGATGGCATGGAATTGTACCTTATTAGGAAGTTTTAGTATGCATTGGGTTTGCGTGCTCCACGCTGTGCATGCGCGTCGTCGCCATGCGCCAGTCCAAGACCACAATTTTGGGCTCTTCGCACGCATAGTGTGGAGGGGGCATTTGGTCTAGAAGGATTGGCAGCTATTGGAACTTTTGCAGATTATCAAACAGTCACGACTTTGATAACATATGCTTTGCCCACAATTAATGTAATTTTACTTTGATTTCTAAAACTAGTATTTTTATTGATTTTAGACTATTTTATAACTTGTTAATTAAAAATGCAATTGGCTGATGATAATTTGCGCACTTTTAAATACCATACTTGTTTGTGCGTTTGAAATTGGATCATAAGTAACAAGTTATATTAGCTTGAAAAACTTTCTATTAAAATATCTTAATTGCATCATTATTATTAATACAAATTGGGGCGATGTAGGCCCCCAATAAATGCCACGATCACAAAAATATATGCGATTTAACCATAATACAGTCGAACCCGCATATATCGAACTTGCAAAAAAAACTGGAATTAGTTCGATATATCGTACAATTCGATATAACAGTTTTAATGAATTTGACTCTGAAATAGTCTTGCATCTCCTGCTGCTTTTTCTTCATTGCATCCGCGATAACGATATTTTTCTACGCTATCGACGGACTCCAAAATGCTGAGGCCGCTGCCTTCTATATTCGCGCATTAGCGCCGAACTATGCCGAGAGCACGGAGCACGTCCGAGCAGGAGCACCTTCTGCAGTGCACCGTTTTGCTCAGCAAGTTGGCTTTCCCTTAAAGCCGGCTGCGTTGGGGAAAGCCAGCTAATAGAGCAAGCTGGCTTTTTTTTTTTTTTCTTCCGGGCGGCCGCGTCAACCGTTCTCTTTTTGCGGACAGAGCGGGAGAGGGAGCACGGAGAACCCGCTTTCTGCGCAAGAGAGAGAGAGAGAGATAACTTTATTGAGAAGCTGGTGATCCTACACGTCGGCCAAGAGCCCTTGGCTCTAGCAGCGTCTTCGGCCAGCTGGATAGCCCATTTTTGATCAAGAAATTTTTTTTCTTCCAAATAATCGATGCGGTTGACCGAAAAAAAAAAAAAAGACAGCGTGTTCTACAAGCTGGCTTTCCCAATGCGGCCGCTCGCGTTGGGGGAAAGCCAGCTTGCAGAGCAAAACGGCACTCATAATTCGATGTAAACGAGTTCGATGTAGTCGGGTTTGACTGTCTTTCCAGAAAGGTATCACTGTTTTATTTTTTGCACATAAAAACTCTGACATCGTTATCAAGATACACAAACAGTCAAACACTGAATGTAATATAAAGTCCTATTTGCAATGTGTTGCTTTAAAAAAAATTTCTGCTGCCTGACTGTGAGTCCATATTTGGGTTTTTGTTATGAGAACAGTGTTTCATAATTTATATGTTTTGTGAACGTATTCTAAACTCATCACTTGTGGCAATCTTTTTTCAGATTTTGATTGATTTTGTACTCTTGTGCTGGGAATAATGTTAAAGCAATTAATCATCTAAATACCCAAAACCCATTAAAAAGCTTGCAGGTAATTATTTCACATGACAATTATCTGAGCGAGAAAAAGCAGCAAGAACACAAATAGTACTGATTTTTTCAACAAGTACAACATTCTATTGTAGCGGTGCTGCCGAGGCGTGCTAGAACCCACCGAGGACAAAGACGAAACGCGTGCAGACGGCGCGTGACACACCTCGAATTGGGTCTGATTTGGCTATGGACGTCCATTTGTAAATTAAAAACGTAACATTTGGTGTCAGAAGTGGATTTCTGGCATGGCGCCTCGAGTTACCCGGAAAGCTACTCTCGGACAGAACATCCTCTGCAATGTGGTCAGCGCCGGCATCTCATGGAGCCAATGGAGCCAATGGCTGGCGGCTGGATTGCCTGACGCCGCAAATCTTCATGCCAGGAACCGCCACGAACAAGTTACCACTTCGCCATGTTCCCCACGACTATTCTGTGGCCGTGCAATGAAGATCCTGTGTTGGCCTATGGCCGCATTTGCATCCCAAAGCTTCAAGGCATCGAGGCGCGTAAGTGCGCGCTGGACTTGAATTTTTTCTGACTGTCGTTCTGGACATTCGGCGGATGAGGTCGTGAGCAGTGAGCACCAACGTTAACATAACGTTCTAACAGAACTAGCGATGTAAAGGGGCTGGCGGGGCCACGGAGCCAAGCGCGAGCGCGAGACCCGGCGACGACTGCACTCTACGCCGGCTGAACAGTTCCCGGGCGCAAGCGGCGATGTTCCGGAGGGAGTTCGTGGATTACCCGTTCGTCACGTGCGCCGTGTGAGACCGACTCTGTTCGCCGGAGACTCATCCACGATCGCGGCCATCTCACGAGAGCGCGCGTAAGAACAACATTCATGCTTTCGCATTCCCACAACTCATAAGAAGCTCGAGCCTTTTGTCTTCAGTATAAAGAGGTGACCTGCGCTCGTAACGCCCTAGCTTCCTCGTGCAAGCAGGAAGAATTTGTGTCCCTCACCGAAGCAATGACAGGTTAAAAGTTCAGGAAACTCCCTGTTCACCTCTTTCCACTTTAGCAAAGCGAACGCTGGAGAGGAGTACGCTCTCCTTTCCAGCGTTCGCTCTATACTAAAGTGGAAAGAGGTGGGAGGAGTTTCCCTTTAACCAACTGGAATACCAGCACGCATCTCCGACTCTCACTATACCCGCGCCATTTTGGAAAATGAGTGCACCACCTATAGTGAATTGGAGTGGCGAAACTGGGAAGTACTTTAAGTACATCGTACATAAAGTACTACTTCAAGTAGGTTTAGAGAACTTGTATTTTTACTTGAAGTATATTATCTGAATATGTGCAAGCTTGTACTTTACAGAGCACAACTCCCGACTTCTAAGTACATTCCCCAAATTTTGTGTTGTTAAATATGTATTACATAATGATGCTTTGTCAACTTTGAAGTAATAGGACGGATAATTTTCTCTCACCAGAAACAGGAGCAGACAACTCATCGCTCCTCTGGTTATTTCTGTGAATGAAGTGATGGCGACTATAAGACCGATAGATACAAATAATAAATGCCTTCGGAGCTGGTTGTGTGAACTAAGTCTGATAGCGAGAGTGAAACTACTTTGTGGCCATGATACATTATCTAACATTCGCCGCCATTTCCGGAAATAACTGATGTAGCCCCATAAAATAATTCATACCAGTTTAAAAAAACAATAGTGCTGTATGGGGGAATTAAAGTGCACCATGAAAGATTGTGTATAAGTACTTGTTTATAATGCACATTTAATATGCAAATGTGCAAGCAGAGCTGGACAAGCGATGTACTTTGAAAGTGCTAACTTCTCGTTTATAGTATACTTAATACTTCATAGCATGTGCACTTCCCGAATCTCTTGCTACTTTAGCTTGAAGTGCATAACTTCTCATTTACTTTGTGCTTCAAGTACTTTTTAGATGTACTTTTTCCCAACACTGGTTAGTGGTAGGAGCTCTGTCCAAATTTTTAAACTTCCGATTATTGGCGGAGTAGGTATCGCGATTTTGCGTGTCTTCGCCAAAGCCACCGCGGTCACAGCGCACCCGCGTGCTGAGAGGGGAAGGCACCCCTCCAGAGCGGGGGCGTTTATGCGCGGGCATCGGGTGTATTAAATATTAATAATAATAATAACTTGGTAAGTTTTGAAATTCTTAAATATCGTACAGTGTGTGAATTTCTTACGGTTTTCATTTTCAAATCAATTTTTAGCAAGGATACTTGGGTTCTTATAGAAAAACTCGGGATACTTGGGTACAGATACGAGGATACTTGGGTACAAATAAAAATTAATTAGGCTTGACCAGGCTGACAAAAGACGCACAAGAGGCTATGCAAAGAGTGTAAGTTGTGTCCTGCACAAACCACAGGGATTGTGCTGAATTTTCCATGTTTTTATTATCTGTTCCAATTAGAAAGCTCATTTTGCCAGAAACCCGGCGGTGTGTTTCTTTCGTCAGCGCCGGCGAGAGAGAGAGAAGGAGGGGAGATGGTGACGCATCCGACGCTCCCATTGGTCCGAACTCCCGGTGTCCGGGACGCGTCAACCTCTCCCTCTCTTCCCGGCGCTGACAAACTGACAGACACCGCCCGGTTTTTATCAAAACGAGCCCTTTCATTTCCGTCAAAGTCACACGCACAGCTGGTGCGGAGTCGGGGAGGAAGAAGCGCCAAGCAACACCTCCTACTAGGTTGTTTGCACATGACGTCAATCCGCCATTTTGTTGTTGGTTGTGTTTTCAAACAAATTTACTACATTGAAGGATTACATCGTGACCGGTTGAGATGATGTCAGCGTGGTAAGACATTAGCTTCTGTGCTCTACGCATTTGAGGGGGCATGTAAATCCCTGGAATGCTCGAGTTTGCCGCACACCAGACAGCTCACAACAACAAAATGGTGGACGAAATTACGTCAGTGGAAACACTATAGCGTCTTGCTTTGGGCGCCACCGCCACCGAGCCAGGTTTCTCGCGAGTGCAGCCAAAATATATGTCATGGTTTGCCTGCCCACGGCACCGGTGCGCTTCTCAATGGGTGATATGCGAACGCTGCCCAGGGTTGACGTGCTGACGCCACGCTTGCTGCGCCATCTACAGTGCGGCGTACAACCAGTACAACCTTGTCAGCCTGTCTACTGTAGCCTGTCAGCCATGTGCTCTCATTGCTCCTAAACTTTTTACGTCATAGCGTCCTTCCATCGGTTGGACCGGGCGTCGATTATTATTCTGTCGCAGGAAGGATCTTCCGAGATGAAGTGAAGGAACTTCATTGAAATACCTGTGAAGGAACTTTATTGACACCTCTAGTTGGAGACTGAGAAGTTTTCCAGCTATGTACGAGTCTTTCTTTTTTGTTTCTCTTTATCTCGAAGCGAAAACTTTGAGCAAAACATTATTTCTGTAGTAAGTTACAGCTTAAGAAGGTAAGGTGAGGAAAAAGGAAGGCTGGGGAGGAAGAAGCAGACGGGACGCCGGAGAGAAGGGAGCCTCCTCCTCTCTCCAGCGGCTCCGTCTGCTTCCTGCCTCTCCGGCCTTCCTTTCCCTCGCCCTACCATCTTGAGTTGCACCGGACTATTAGCGAGGAGATCGAACTATAGGGGGCGCTCTGACCCGTTTGTTGTCCCCACACCTCGATGTTTACCCAACACAAGGCCTATGGACATGCCCACAGGCTTGTGCATGCGTCCACGCTCATCATGTTTGCGCACAGAGTAACTGTAAAAATACTATCAATAAACACAGTGACGTTATTGTTAGTGCCGGATTTCTCCCGAAAGCAGTCGTCAGAGAATGCGAGCTTGACCCACTTTAGCTTTTGTACCTGATTTGGGCATATGCAAAGCCTTTTATGCTGGGCATATGCACCGTGCACGCTGCATTCTTCATGCAGGCCGGAGTGGGAACAAGAGTCCCTTTTTCCCCTCGAGCGACCGGAGAACACGAACTCTAGCCGAACTCTGACGCGGTGTTCGGTTACGTGAGCCGAGCGCTGAGTCATTGTTATCCCTTGTCTCCATCCGTGCAGCTCTCAGTTAGCAGCGCCCAGGGGCGCCACGTCTGATCTCTCCCCGGCGGAATTAACTCATTAAAAAACAAAGGCGTGTCTAGCTCCTGTCGCTTGAAAACTTCTGATTGTCAAACAGGCTCGCACACGGCGGAACTTCATGCATATAGTATCGTTACAACAGTGAGCTCGGGACTCGTCAACGCAAGCATCGCTCAAGGGCATCTTATACGCTTACATCATCCCAGTTTGGTGCAGTGAGTACCATCATAGCGCAACAACGTAGCTCATCTGAATGCTGCATGTGCACGAACGCTCACGCAAAGGCAGCATGTGCGTGCCGTCACAACACCGCCATCGTCGTAAAATTTGGTGAGCGAGCGGGCACCCGCCAAGAAGCCGGCGAAACAGGCCTCGTGCCTCGAAACTACCTCCTCGTTCGAGTTGCAATAGACGACGCAGTCGACATAGCCCTATAATTTTAGGCACAGGCATGCGTTTGTGCCTCTGAACCACGCAAGCATTCCTCGTCCTCGCTTGTCACTGCTGTCTCTCTTGATTTGACGATTCAAAAGCACCAACAGCGAAGCCTGCTCTTTAGATGCGGCCGCCATGTTTTTTAATAACACTTTAAGGGGGATTCAACCGCTATTTTTATTTGTACCCTTTTTCTCTCATAGATGGCGCAGAATTTTTTCCGGGAACAAACACGAGTTGCATGTTCGCAGCTGCGC